>NDXB01005495.1:0-35917 GCA_002631895.1 Agapornis roseicollis | reverse complement strand
GCTGCCCCCCCCCCCCCCCCCCCCCTTGAAATTAATGGTCCTGTTTTATATCTCTCAACTCAGTGTTCTAGGATGCGGGACTGAAAATCAGCAATGCAGTTGTTTGCTCTTGTCCCTCCTCCTCTCTGTCAGCCAAGAGGGTCCCCTTTTTTTTGTGCTTCTGGTGAGGAATTCTAGCAGAAAGGTGTATAAGAAAGGTTACTGGAAGCAATACCACAAAATTCAGGGGGTTGATGGCACCATTTTGGTCAGAACCTCCTCTATAGATGGCAAGGGGTGATGCATCTTTCTGTGCTTCCTTTTCCACTCCTTTCCATTTCCCTTGTCTGTTTTGGTGTGTGTGAACCCTACGTGTGGGGTCCCTTGGTCATCTCATACTAGACCTTGCCTCTTGCATTAGGAAGAAGTGCTTTTAGCATCTGAGCCCTCTGCACTCCTCTTTGCTGGTGACAGTGTGTTTGTGGGTCTCTGTTCCCTTTGTATCCCCACCTTTTGTGCTATTTCTGCATTCCTGAGCATGACTGGCTGTAGGAAGGGGCTCTTTGGGCTAACGTTTGCTCCATTTTGGGTGTGGGGCAGACAGAGGATCCTGCTCACCTCCACACAGCTAGAATTCCATGCAAGAGAAGAAATGTAGCCAAATAGGTGAAGAAATATCAGTTTATGATTCTCTTTCATGTCCCTTCCTCCCATCTGGTTTCTAGTAGCAACAAGAGCCTTCAGAGAAGCAATGCATCTCCTGTGTCACACGACTGTCTCAATTCAAGTATTATTGTCTTCTTGGCCTGCTGTGCAGAAGTATCTTTCCAGCATAGAGGAATGGGTTGGATGGAAGCAGAGGATGCTCTTGTCTGCCCTGTTTGGAGAAAAGTTATGCTGGTAGAAAAAGTGAATGGTGGTGCTGAGGGAAATGGGATTGGGATTGCTTTGCTACTCTCACTTGTTCTCTTGTGGAAAGCAGCTAAGAGCTGTGCTGGCAAACTCTCTCTTCTGGTGTAAGAAGGGCTCTGCCCCAGGCTCTTCTGGCTCTGAACTCTGATGTCTAAACAGATTGCTGGGTTACATGCTGAGCGTGACTGAATGGCACTGAAATGCAGTGGAGCAGAATTTCACATGCCCAGTATGCTGGGCTTGCATGAAGTGCATGGGGAAGGCAGAGGTGGAGAAGGGCATGCATTTATCTAGTGTGGCATGTGAAGCATTAAGCTTGTGGCAGTTCCAGGCTCTAATGGTATGGGAGACTAAAGGGATTCTGTGACTCAGCTGGTGCCATGCTTTCTTGCTCACTTCATATAGAGGGGGATGGTAAAGAGAGCAATCAGAAGGATTGCTCAAGGGACTGTCATGCCTCTCTGGTGATGCAAGCATCAAAGTGAGGAAACCTGCAGTTAGTCAAGAAATGACAAGCAGAATGGGCTAGATTCAGTAAGCAGGTAGGGAACAAGCCAAGAGCAGAGTACAACAGTGTACTCCTTGTATTTCATCTACAAACATTCTTCTAGTGTATAGAAGGAGCATTGCTGTGTGGTCATGGTCAGTTTATTGCCTTACTGCCTTTTTCTGATTTTTTCTTTTCTCTTTCTTCACTGTAACATTGAGGTGTTACAGGGCCCACCATGACAAGAAAAGCATCCTGCCTCCTTTCAAGGTCTGATCAGTTACAGTCTACTGTTTGGGTTTGTGGGGTATTGACTTGAGTCAAGAGAAATTGTATTGGTACTGGTATGTGGGGACCTTGCTAATGTTCTTGATCAGATGAGAAAATGCTGTAATGATGTTTTTTTTTGGGGGGGGGATGGGGAAGTTTGGGTGTTGGGGAGCAAGGAGAATGAAATATAATTTCATACAGCATCTGCTATAAGAAACATTCTGGAAAGGAGAACAGCCTCATCTCTTCTCTGTATATATTAAAGGATAAGATGCTGAAGTTAAATCAGAAATGGTATATCTTTATACAGTGAAAGCGAGCTGGTTGATGCAGCAGTACTTGGCATTCAGGAGCTTAATTCAGCCTTTGACTTATGAGAATTCAACTCCTTTCCCTCCCCCTTCCTTCCCTTCACTCTTAGACAAAATAGATAACACTGCATGTGCAATACCTGTCTGAAGGAAGCTGAGAGCATTTAGTTGAAGTACAGGGGAATGTTGCAGTTAGGGTTCCACATTAGCCTTTGGTTTTGGTGTGGTTATAAGGTCTGGAAGTATCTGAAGTTGCTCTTCTGCCCATATCCTGCTGATGTCTCTGCCCTATTTGGCCTGTGGAGGGGAGGGATGGTGTGTAGGGAGAAGGTACTTCCATTCTCTGTCCCATTTCCCCTGTGTGGTCATCCCGCATCGCGTTATTTTGTTCTTTCCTTGGAGTGTGCTTTTGCAAGTTGTATGGGGTGGGTGTTTTTTAGTATGTGTGATGGTTTGGTTTTGTTTTTTCCATGGCAAGGCTGATTTCTGAGGTTCCTACACTTTGTAACCCTAGGATGTTTTATTAGGCAACACAGTGATTTCAGCCAAAGAAGTTTCTGCCACTGTCTCAGTCACCTCCACTGTCTGTGCAACTGTTTTGCTTGCCTTGTGCAAGAACAGGTCATTTGCAAGAGGGGGTGGTTTTCATCCCAGTTCAGCATGGTCATTAGAAACAATTTGCTTACTTAGAGGCAGATGTGCCTGTGCTGCAGGGTGCAAATGAATGGTGGTGATCACATCTTTCTCCAAAGGGCTAATAAAACTTCTACTGAATGTATGCAGAATGTGGTCCAGCAAACAGGCTCATCTGCCCCTTTGGAGTCCCAGTTATATACAGGTGGGAGCTTAGAAGAGCAAGAACCTCATGGAGCGCCCTTGCTGAAGTGGAACTGTGCTTGTATTTACTGCATGATTTTCTCCTGCCAGGTGTGCCTGTATGAACATTCTCATGCACTATCCCAAGGCATTTAACAAAGCACTTTTTTTGCAACACTTTTTTTGTAAAAACTAACTAATGCATCTCCTTTCCAAATGAAGGGCTGGCATTGATATCATATGCCATTGTTGTCTAGTTAGATGGGACATCTACTTCAAGTACCTAGATTTAATTTCTTTGCATTGGTGACAAGATGAAAGTAAGAGGCTGGTGCCTGCTAGGGTGGTGAGGCACTGGAATGGGTTGCCCAGGGAGGTTGTGAATGCTCCATCCCTGGCAGTGTTCAAGGCCAGGTTGGATGAAGCCTTGCATGGTTTGNGCTAGGGTGGTGAGGCACTGGAATGGGTTGCCCAGGGAGGTTGTGAATGCTCCATCCCTGGCAGTGTTCAAGGCCAGGTTGGATGAAGCCTTGGATGGCATGGTTTAGGGTGGGGTGGCCCTGCTTATGGCAGGGGGCTTGGAACTGGATGATCTTAAGGTCCTTTCCAACCGTAACTATTCTATGATTCTATGCTGTGTATTTTCTGATCTGTCCTCTTTGTTTTCTCAATATCTCTTGATTTCATGGCTTAATTTGGAGGGTGAAGGAAAACCTGGGGAAAGTCCCAGCTCGAAGGAAAGGCTTTAAGAAGTGCCATGCTATCAGAGACCAGAGACCCCATGCTAGAGTCCATAAAGGCAGAAATCATGGGAGAAGCACGTTTGAAAGTTATTTGTGAGGCCCAACCCATGGAAGATGTGGCTTCCTTAGCTGCAGTGTGCGCAGCATAATCTTCTTCCGAAGTTCCTTAGCTCAAGAATTTGCTTGCATCCCTCTCTGGGTATCTGCAGAGAAGGAAGCAGGAATGATATTTGAGTTTATTACCGAGTGACTTACCTTGGAAATTCTTCTCCCAGTGTTGGACAATTCTACCTGTGTGTATCAGTTCGGTTGTGGTAAGTGTATCAGGGTATAGCATGTTGAGGATCCTACAGACAACCAATGCTTTCAGCATCTTCCACTCCATTAAGTGAAGTAGGAATCTCACCTTTTAGCTTGTACACGTAATTTTTTTTCTCCAGGGGTGATGTTACCCTTTAATATCATTTAATAATGACCAAGCACAAGGGCACAGACTTCACAACTCCACCACTGGTACAGTCTTTGATCCAGTCTTCTCAAATGTGTGTTGTTGGATATAATATAATCTCAGTCACTCATACTGAAAGAGACATTTGGGTTTTAGTCCCATCTATACAAAATATAACTCCTCAGGGCATCTTCACATTGCAAAGGTTAAAAGCTCATGGGGGCCTAATAATACTTAGAAGTGGGGTTTAGTCCAAGATGAAAACTGCTGAAGCATAAGGGCTGAAAAGTTCGTCAAGATATCTGCAGTGGTTGTGCAACACAAGGAGTCTGGCAGTACTGGAACGTATGGATTGTGTCTGGGGATTTTTGTTCTTAAGAAAAAGCAACTGTTTTGGGGATTTTACACACACACACACACACACCCCCAGTACATAACAACAACAACAAAAACCAAACAAAAAACCAAGCAACAACAAAATGTGAAACAATAAAACCCAACCAACCAACCCTGTCCCGCAAAATACTAAAACAACAAAAGGTGGTGGAGACAGTCATGGCTATAGTTTTGTAATATTATATTCCATGTTTCAGCAGTATTGGAACTGTCCTGGATATCGTGCATCATGTTGGGCTTGTTAAGCTAAAAATGCAGTAGTGTGACTGGTTTGGGGTTTTTTGGCTTTTCCTGTTTTCCTGGGTAGTTGAAAACAGCAGCTATTCATGAGATACCTGGGGAGAATGCAGCGACTGTGGCAGGAGTCAGAGCTACAGAACTGGGTTTTAGACTAGAAGGGAGAAGGGAAGAGGGCATGAGATTATTACATGAAATATTCTTACCCCTTCTCTTTGTTTTTCAGTGGATGAATATATTGCCATTGCTAAAGAGAAGCATGGATACAATATGGAGCAGGTAACAAGCCTTTGAATACTTACTTTATTTTAAAGTCTTTTTCAGCAGGTATTAAAACACGACTTAACACTGATTGCCTAGCACTGCTTCTTCGCTTCTGTACTGTTGTTTTCTCCCCTCCTGCTTCTCCCAGAACTGATGGTTCCTAAAAGTAAGTGGTGCTCTGGTGATACGGATTTCACCCTGGTTTTACATCCAGACTCAGAAGAAAACCAAAACCATTGTAATTTGTAGCAGAATTTGGCCATGGGTGTTATCCTTCCTATGGTGGCTACTTCTTGAACGCTTCCAGAATCCCTTTTCTGTGTGGAGTTTCTTTATGCACTAATACTTCCCTGAAAAGGGAAGGTGGGGTATCTGAGTTACTGTATTGGCAACTTGCGTACTTCCTCTACAAAGGGGTTCTAAGAAAATGAGAGCTTATGAAATTGTTCAGGCAAAGGCCGTGAGCATAGAAGTGCATGATTTGGATGGGCAAAGGTTTCTATTTAAATGACTGCTATCATCTTTGAGTCAGACTTCCAGTGGTTGATTCTCATGCTCGCAAAACTCTTCTTGTGGAACAAGAACACTGAAGTTGAGAAAGCCACCAAGTTTTTCAGCAAAGCGAGGAATGATCAGACTTTATCATTTCTAAGAGCACAAAACAGCAATAAAAGGAACACGAAGGCACCAAAAGGCTGTGAGCTTAATTGAAAATAAGGGTAGTAGCTTATTTCAGTTGAGGTAGGTTTATCCTAATATTGGGAATTGTGGGTAATATTTGCCAAAGGAGATGGTCTTAGGCAGCCACAGAATATTTTTGTCTGTTAAAACTTAAATTGGGCTAATGGAGGTTTGCATTAATTTTCATGTTGGAAGTACAGACCTCCCGCTTACTGTTTGGAGTCTTTCTCTCTGTTTTTCTTCCTCTGTGTATAAGAGTTCTGGGACTCGCCACACCAGGACATGAAATGGCTCATCAACTCATAAAAATGCCCCTCCTAAAAATCTTCTCATTCCTTCCCTAGCAGTCTCGCATAACATTCTGGAGTTAAATGTGATTCCCAGGTCCTTTGGGGTTTCCTAGACAGCTATGCTAGGCACTTCCAGGATGTAAGTGGAGAGGATCTAGCTTGTATCACTCTGGAAGCCATGTCATTTTGTATTTTTAAGGACAAGTGTCAAGGCTTTCCAGTCAGGATGATTTGTTGTCTCACCAAGGGGCACTCTCTTTAGCCAGTATTATCAGAGTTGCTGTTGGCTGGGTAACTATGGACAAGCTGATACAGCCTCCCTGGAAGCCAGTCAGAGCTCACTTTAGAGTTTGGCCACTGCCTCTGGGCTTTGCTGGCCAAGACAACCCTTTCCCACACATGCATCCTCTTGACAGCTGGTCTCTTTGGACCTCTTTGCAGGTGGCTTGGCTGGCAGTCATCACACAAAGGTTCTCATTCTTCTGTGTGTGCCCCCTGCCCAAAACCTGCCTTTGCAGATGAAGATGTGTCAGTTTGTTGCAGGGAATGGTGAGCTGCCTGTCAGGGTGACTGGAACATGTGCTGGTGCTCCCCTGCCCAGTGCCTTTCCATCCATCTGGCCCATCGGTGCTATATGCAGCTCCCACATCTCTCTTCTTTCTCTCCCCTTGCCTTGTGCCAAAGTGCACAGTTGTTGGCTCTGCTGCTGTCAGGTGATGGCTGGAGGCTCAGGACTGTGTTGATGGGAGTCTCTGCACCCTCACTGGCTCCAGGGCAGGCAGAGGGCAGGCTTTGGCAGGCAAGTGAGCTCCTACAGGGTAAGCCCACATCAGCTGGTGTTGTAAGTGGCTGTAGGTGGTTGTGCTGAGCCACAGCAGTCACAGGCTTTTGGGAGTACTACAGCAAGTCTGGCCTTAAGCTGTGCCCTCCTGCCAGCGTGTCAGACACTCTGGGACAATGGAGGCTGGAAAAGCTGTGTGCTCACCTGAGTGTGAGTGCAGAGCTCCTCTGGGATAACATAGGATGGAGGAGGAATGTTGCTTTCTAGTTAAACCTATGAGGAAAACCTTTTGCTTTGTGTAAGCAGCTGCTCTCTCAGCCCTTGCTAGCACCTTACTGGAATCTAATGCTACTCTGTCCTCCTGAAATGTCTCCCTCTTTGTTTTCTCCTTGCTTTCTCACAGTGATATTTGGTACAGATCTGAAGCTAAAGGGATGGCAGGGGAAAGAACTCAATCCTTTGTAACTGCAAAACAGGTGGTTTTTTTTGGCTCTGCCTGCCGGAGTGGATGGGGATTGGTGGCTGTGTGGCCCCTGTGACATCTGCCCAGTGGGTGACTGTGCAACCAAGACATGCTTCTTGTTCTGCATGGTGGCAAAAAGGAGTAGAGGGTCCCTGGACAGCACTGAGAGGCCAGTAGGGTCAGGACAAGACCTTGGATGACATTAATATTTATACACTCTGCTGAATCTCAGGGGATTAAGATCCCATAAAGGAACTGCTTTTTGCATAGCAAAGCATAATGGGGAAACCCCAAATTTGGAGGGGTTTTGTAGCTCTGAGCAGCCAGGGTGAAACTACTTAGATGAGGGTAACTGTAGCAGCGAAACCTGAGCTGAGTTTGCATATGCCGAGCAGGTTACTCTGGTGTTTTACTCAGCATGTTAGGGATTGCTTTCACTTTACTGCCATTGCAGACGGGCTGGTTTCTAGCTCTGCAGAGTCAGGCCTTCCCAAAATGACTTGCGGGTGGTCACTGGCGTGGCAGATACAGTGATGTGTCATAACACTTAAGTGGCTGCACGCCTCTGGGAGAGGAGTGGCTGCGAGCGAGGGTCTTGGAAATGGCAGGAGGAGGATGATTTGCAGGTCATGAAGCACACTGTGTGCACTGTCATTGAAATTGAGAACCAGAGACTGTAACAGTGAAATGAAGCATCTCTCAGGGGAACAAGCGAGTAGCCCCCAGAATGAGATTGGTTCCTTCTTCAGGCCAGGGATGTCTTAGCAGCAAGTCAAGGTTACACATGCTCTCTGCCTTGCCTTCTTCCAGTTCTTCCCTCATTGTCTCCTCCTTTTCTTCCTTCCTCTCAGAAAGAGACTGCTGAACAACTGTAAAACTCCCATCAATGAAACCAACTTCCTAATTGCACAGGAAATGGAGTTTAGCACTGTCAAGAAGCTTCATTTAGTCCAGCCTGTTTCTTGGATAGTCTCACCAATTCTGCTTAATGTGCATACCATGATCAGTAAAGTTGGAGTAATTTCTTCACTTCTCCTCTCCCCCTTTTCTGTTGCTACTCTCGTACTACATTGCTACCTGTGCGGTTTGGAGAAAACTACAAGTTGGTCTTTACAGTCCAAGCAGGGTGGAGGTCAGACTCCAGGTTTCTTACACATGAAAAAGTGTCTGATGTAGCTGAGCATTGAAATAGTTTAACATGCCACCTTAGGAAAATGCTGCAGCTCTCCCTTTGCATGTGTATAATAGTGTTCCTTGTGATTACAGTTGTCTTCTTGGTGTCCTTATTTCTAGGCCCTTGGGATGCTGTTTTGGCACAAGCACAACATCGAGAAGTCTTTGGCAGATCTGCCAAACTTCACTCCATTTCCAGATGAGTGGACAGTGGAAGATAAGGTCTTGTTTGAACAGGCCTTTAGTTTCCATGGGAAAACCTTTCACAGGATCCAGCAGATGGTAAGTGGAGTCACAGAATGGAAAAGCAGAGCAGGCAGTCTGCTGTTGTCTTCAGTGCTGGCTGTACTGACCTCCTGTCAGGACAGAACAGGCCAAAGGGGATGTTAAAGGGAAAGCATCACCATGAATAGAAACAAGCAACCTTGTTTGCAGAGTCTCTGTAGATGTGTTTTCCTGAAGTGCTTTTCTGGCTTAGGATAAACTTTGACTGTGCTATGTTTTTTGGTGGGAAATGACAGTTTTCGGTCTCCTGCATGCTATGGTAGTGGTTGTCTCAGCTGGAGTTCAGGCATGGTCTGTACATATGTGCCCACCCACACACAAAGATCATCTCTGTGCCAAGTTGATTTCCTTTCTTAGAGGCTGCTTTCTAGGAATTCATTTTATTTGACAGTGAAGTCTGTGCTTAATGTGATTTGGAACTGTCAGTGGAGGTTGTGGTTGAGGTTTATTGGAAGCATTCAGTCCTTTGCTTTTGGTTAGCAGTGATTGTTTTTAAACTGTGATTGAAAACTGCAAGGGTAGGTTTCTGTCTGAAAGGGGTGTGTGCAATTCCCTTATCAAAGATGGACAGGATGGGTTGAAAAATTACTCTAATTAATCATATATCGAGTGTTTCTTCAAGTAGTTCATCACCTGTGTGGGGACCAGACTTTGTTCTTTGCTTTCCTTCAGTAAAGTGCCTCTTGAGTGTTCCAGCAGGACCCAGTTATGTTGGCTGTGACCCTTTGAAGTGAGCCTAGCCTGCTGCAGTCTGTTCAGCCTCTTTAAAGCACATATGAAGGTCTGTGTTGGTGATGCCACTCAAAAGCGAAAGGTGATTTGTCTCCAAGTAAGAAGGAAAACTGCCTTTTCAAAAGGGTGGCAGGAAGGGGCTTGTTCTCCTCGTGTCCTCCTTGAATATTCCTTCACTGGCTTTTGTTTCCAGATGTTCTTGAGCCGTAGGGTCTCCCACTCCCTTGGGTCAGATGACAGGGCTTGTGCATATTATGGGTAGCTGATACAGTCTGGGGAGTTTGGTAGTCCTGAAGGGTGAAACTGTTTCCTTTATTCCTCTGTTCTTGTACAGTAGGGGGAAGAGAGGGAAAAGGGAAGAAAGGGGAGTGTCCTGGGAAAACTGAGAAGATAAAGCCTGTCCTATTGCTTGGTGAAATGCCGAGGCAAGAAAGTCTCAATTTGTTTTATGTGCAGAAGCACGACTCTGTCCCTGAGTGAAGTGCATTCCTATACGGGGATGCCAAGCTCATGCACTGTTCCCTAGGTAATGATATTTTTTTACTGTTGCTCCCAGAAAAGCCATCCTGCATGAAAGGAATTAAATGGTATAAAGCTTTGTGTTTAGCTGGGGACAGGAATCAATGGCTTGGGAGCATGTTAGTAGTTAGTTTATATATGCTGCCCCATTAGCACCAGTGCAACTTAGAACTAAGGGGAAAAATCATTGTAGCCAGAGAGTAAGAATTGGGTTATGTTATTTACCGGAGCTGGTTGTGGTATTTTGGCACTCTTAGTATGTGCTTGTGGCCAAGTGGGTGTTTGTCATGAGCAGCCTTGTCCCCGAGTTTGTTCTGTGGAACTCTTTAATTCCAGCATACCAGCCTACTGTGTGGCTGTTGGCAGCATAATATCCACATAGCACCTATGTTTTGCTACTGTAGATGGAGGTATGCCACTGTGCAGCTGTGGGCCAGGACGGTAGTTCTGGTGGGATCTGTTATTAGGACCAGAAGTCAATGTGCAGTCTGAGAACCAGGCTTATCTCAAGTGAAGACTTAAACTCCAGTTGTATCTGATGAGAGATCTGGCTCTTGCTCACAGTTTTGTTTACCTCGCCACCTGTCCTGCCCTCCAAGCTGAATTAGACAGCCTAAAACATGTTTTATTCAACAAGAAAGGCTGGACTTCTAGAAGGTAAAAGTCCTGTCTAAGTACATCCATGCAGAGTACCTCAGGAGAGAATTAGTCTTAATGTAGTTCCATGCTTATTGGAGGCAGATAGCTACCAAAAAATTACATTAGTGTAAATCAAAAGTGTAACTCAAAAAAGAGGGAGACTCGTGTTTTTCTGTATCTTCAGTTCATCATAAAGTTTTACCTTTCGAAAGTGTCTTTTGTTGAGACCTTTGAATAGACTTCATCATTTGAATGGTGTGAATAAGTCTTTTTAACCCAGACATCAAAGATAAGCTTGGGATAACAGCCTGCAATTCAACAGTTCCTGTGGTTGCTTACACATGCCTCTGTTGGCTTTTAAAACTGTTATCTCACTTTCAAGGCCTCGGTTTGGATTTGCATTTGATACGTTCCTTTATTCTGAAGGGAACCCAGCTACCCAGCTGGTGAGTGGAGGCTTGCTGAGACGCTCTTTAGAGACTTTTGATGTCCTAAGTAGTAGGCACTAACCTAGAGCACTCCCCCATAGATCCCTTTTGAAAGGTGGCAGACCTGCCTTGCTTGAGCCTTTGAGGGAACCCGAAGTAGAGGGATCAGATGTTCCTTTGCAAAACCAGACCCGATTGTATGTGAACTCCTGGGGATACTTTACATATAAGCATATAAAAGGATACATGTTTAATTTACAGCTTCCTGACAAATCAATAGCCAGCCTGGTGAAATTTTACTACTCCTGGAAGAAGACAAGGACTAAAACTAGCGTGATGGACCGTCATGCTCGTAAGCAAAAAAGGGAACGTGAGGAAAGGTAGGTTTGCAAGCAGAAAGGCTGTGTATTGACACACACTGATTTTGTTAGACTATCTCAGAGTTCCTGTTAGCTTGTAAGAAACTAGATGTAGGATTTTCCCCAAAATGCTTCCTTGTACCACACCTTCTTTCCCCACCCCTCTTCCCTGCTATGCATGTTTTGCTTTGCTTAAAGCCAGAAGGAATCTGTCAGCAAATAGGTATGCTCCCTTTTCAACACCCTGCAGTTTTCTAGTGTCCTCTAGTGCAGTGATCAGTGTCCCATCACTCCAGAAGCTTTTTCTCTGGTACTGCTTGAGGGTAGAGAAAATGAAATTGAAACTATTTACAAGCTGATTTGCACTGTTGTCAGCAGAGCCAGAAAAGCTGATAAGCAGAACGCTAGAAGGAAGTAATGAAAAAGCTAGAAATCTGCCTTTGTTTCCTTCATGTGATGCTCAGTGAGAACGTGCACCTCATGTGGAACAGGCTCCAGTGCAGCACCTGTCAGCCTGTACGTATACACAAACAGGCCTTTCCCCTACCTTTCACTTAGAAAACTAGGCTGTCAGGCTAAGTGTTACTCCCTGGGAAAGGTGAAGTTAAGATGGTGATTTTTAGTGACTAAGAAGAGGGTAGGTCAGGAGAACTTTGGATGATTTCTAGCAGAGGTGTCCTAAGGACTGCTGGGTGCATTAGGATTTTGGGTGAGGGTGATGGTGTTTAGGCCACTAGCCACTGAGCTTAAGCAGATGGGCTTGGCTTCTGCTTGTGCAGTTTTGTCTGCAAGTTCATCTTCCTAGATACCTATGAAAGCCCTTGGAGGTAGGTCAGCCAGTGGCATTGTGTGTATTGCTAGAGGTATCTGTACAGGTAGAACTGCCACTTGGTGACTTCTAGTTTTGGACCTGACAGAACCTCAGAAATGCAGTGGCCTTAAGTATGTGGTGGTGAGCTCCACCTCTGACCAGCATCAGCTCTATCTGCTTTATGCAGGTGCCTTCTCAACTTGCTCTAAAATGCAGTTGATGTCTTTGCAGACCAAAGTTGAGGTGTGCCTGGCTTTGGAAATTTCCTAATAGAATTGGGCAGAATTCTGTAAAAGCTTTTTCCAGGGGAGCTGTTTGCTGGCTCCAGTGTGTATGAGTGAGTCCTATTTGGGAAAGGGGAGGAAACATTTCCAGGGTTGAGCTGTACTGTACCAGTGACTCACTCAACCTCTCCCATCTCTCCATGAGATCAACAATACTTGTTTAACAGGCAGGGCGAGGGACAATACTACCCAGCAAACTTATCTGGTATTTGGCTGGCTTTCTCTTACCTGGGTCTCATTTCCCTTCTCTGCAAAGACTGACTTGATGGGGTTTGGTTCTCGTGTTGTGTTTTGTGTGTTTCTTCTCCCCATTCTGCTTTTTAAAATGTTCCTCCTAATTTATGAGGGGGGATATATCTTTTCTAAGGAGTGTCTCATACTGTCTAGTTTATGATAGAATCATAGAACAGTTAGGGTTGGAAAGGACCTTAAGATCATTCAGTTTCAAGACCCCTGCCATAAGCAGGGACACCTCACACTAAACCATGTCACCCAAGGCTTCATCCAACCTGGCCTTCAACACCACCAAGGATGGAGCATTCACAACCTCCCTGGCCAACCCATTCCAGTGCCTCACCAACATCACAGGAAAGAATTTCTTCCTTAGATCCAATCTAAACCTCTCCTGTTTAAGTTTGAACCCATTACCCCTTGTCCTGTCACTACAGTCCCTAATGAAGAGTCCCTCCCCAGCATCCCTATGGGCCCCCTTCAGATACTGGAAGGCTGCTAGGAGGTCTCCATGCAGCCTTCTCTTCTCCAGGCTGAACAGTCCTGCCTCTATTTTTGTTTTGTGCTTATAAATTAAGTTGCTGCCATTTGGAAATGCATTTCTTTGGTACCAATGCCTGTTTGCTGGGAAAAGCAGCACCTCAGACCATCTGGTGGTTGGGAAAGAACTGTATAGGCTGCCATGTGCTGTAATCTTGTAACCTTTCAGGAAGGCAGCTGGATTGGAAATGTGTAATTTGATTTACACTTGCAGCAAGCTAAGCATCAGGCCATCGCCTTGGTTTGATTTTCCTGTCTTCCCCTCCATCATGTAAAATAGTCAAACCCCTAGACTCCTAAAGATTTGTCAGTGCAGCCATGCAGGGGGTGGAAGCAAAGCTGGATGAGAAGCTTGGGGTTGCTAGATTTTGAGGTTGTATTGTGCCATTGGGTGTTGGCAAAACTTCAGGAATGTTCTTCAGTTAGTAACGATCAATGGCTAGAACTGCAGAAATGAGTGGGGGGGTTGATGTAGCTCATGTCTACGGAACTTGATGGAACAGAGCACAGCAAAGCCCATGGCAGTTTTGGCCTTTGCAGAAAGGCTGAAATCTCAACCAAGGTGAGAACACAAGGAAGCACTTTTGAAGATGGGGTTAAGAGAAGAAGCAATGTGAAGTATCTCACTCAAATACTGCTCTTTCTCTTCTGTGGCTAGTCAGGGGAATTCCCCAACCCCTCACATAGTCACTAAAATAGCTCCCAGTGCATTTGGGACCAGCTTTTCAGTAGCTGTTCTTAGTTGTGTGTGAGGGGCTTTGTATATGTAGCTCTGGGAGGGGGTGCTTGTGATTGCAGAAGCTAAGTATTCTTGTGAATGAGCTGGTGAGCCATTCAGTTTGGAAGAGCTTGCATGTGTTGCACAAGTGACTGCTCTTGTGGGGATCAATACCAGCTCAAGTCACCTGACAGTCCATTCTTCCTTAAGTTGCACAGGACCTTGCTGTGGCAAGGAGGCAGCAGCCGTGCTCGCCTAGCACCAGCTATGCCTGCTGCTATGTCCCTGCTCCAGTGTGAGCACACCTTTGCTGGTTCCAGCACAACTTCTGCTGTGGTTTCCCTGCCACAGCCCTGTCTTTCGTGGTGATGTTACATACCTGCGCTAGCTTAAGTTCCTTGTCCCAGGCCGGAAAGTTTGACATGACAAAATAGGTTTATTTTTTGATAAATAAAAAAATACCCAAACAATAAAGCACTTTGATTACATCAGCTTATTTCTTCTGTGTCTGGGCATCATCCCAAATGGTGCAATTAACTGTAGTTGTGTACAGTACAAAAATTCTGAATGGTGAAAATAGATGCAGTTTAATGTCTGATTGAAATTCTGATGAAGCCAAACTGGCCTGGTGTGCCAAGGTCACTTTCAGTAAGGCCCACGTTTCATGCTTACTCTGATTCTGTAACTGATAACCTCTCTTTCTTTTCCAGGGGAGAATGAAATGTGAGGCTGTCACTGGGGGGGATGATAAAAAAACCACCAGCATTTCTTTATGCTTGCTCTTGAGGGAGTTCAGCTTGTGCATGCCTGTTTTGCTAAATGTTAAGGAGATGTATGAAATGCCTGTGTTAGCTACTTGCTGTAACTATTAAGTCTTTGTTTCTTTGTCTCAGATTGCATGAAGGTAAAATGCTGGGGGTCCCATGTTCTTTAAAAAATTACTTGTGTAACCAATTCTGTGTGTCTTGCCTTCATCTGAGCAGATGTATTATTTTACTCAGGTACAGTAAAGAGGCTTATGTTACAAAACATGGTCCTCATATCTTTACAGTTAAGAATCTTTTGATTTAAACCAAAACCAATAAAACCCCAAATGAAAAAGCCCATCCAAGCCCCTAAAAAACCACACTGGGACTAAAACTAAGGAAAGCTCTTGGACTTGCTAGTGCATCCATGCATTTCTTTTAGCATGCTATGTATAAAAAAAGAGCCTCACAAACTAATACAATACTGTTCGCTTTTGTCTTCCAGTGAGGATGAAATGGAGGAAGCAAATGGAAATAACCCTATTGATATGGAAGTTGAACAAAACAAGGAGAGCAAAAAGGAGGTATAAATCTTTTCTTACGACTGTACAGAGGAAAGTGTTTACTTACTAGCTACTTCACGTAGAAGCTGACAGGATCTAATTTTCTTTATTTGTGCTTTGTATAGTTGTCATACAGGAAAAGAATTGTCTTAAGAATTATTCTTAGATCAAGGCAAGTATAGACAAATAAGTTGGGAAAATTTAAGACTTTGCCATCCCATGATAATGTATTGTGCAAATGTTTCTGGTCTTTTTGATTCTGTCTTTGGCTGTATTAGCTTCAACCTCATGCAGTGATGGTTTAAATCAACCTAACTGTGTGGAGATGGAGTAGAAGCACTTGCATCTCTGCTGAGATGGCTTGGTGGAGGGAAGGTATTTCCATCAATTTGTTGTAGGTAGACTAGCAAGGGCATGGTTATTTACACCTTAGACTCTATCCTGATGTGCTGAAATCTTTCATAATAATTCTGAGGATTTTGGTGGCACCAGAACTGCAGCTACAGTGGTGAACAGTAAAGGAGGAATCTTTTGTGTGGCCAGTTCATTTTGTCTGGGAGGGGGACCTTAACCTGCTGTTATACATGTGGAATATTTGGTCGACTTGAAATGTAGTCCTTGCAACTCATGTAAAATACTTCATTTTAAGTGGGCATAGAGTTCTGGATGAAAATAGCCACACAAATGTAATAGGTTTGGAAACCTAGTCTGTGATGCTTACCAGGGAAGTGTATGCTTCATTTTCATGTGTACAGCCTGCTAGTTGTTACTAAAAAAAAAGCCTTGCTGTTCAGCAGCAGTGTGGGTTATATGTGTGTTACAGGAAGACATTTGCCCTAAGGTCTTCTCTTCGTGAAGTAGTTCCCTTTCCTGATACCTCATAGACTGATTTCTCTCCCACTGTCATTTACTTTCAGTTTTTAAAAGGGTGTATGTAGGAAAAAAGGAACACACTAGAAATATTTGAAACCATGATTGCACACAGGCAGAGTGGGAATCCTGGAGCAGCTGCTTTGTCAGTCACTGTCAGTGAGATTAATTCCTCTAGTTAATTATTTTGAATGCAAATAACTGAAAACATCACAGCATTCTTGTCTGTTCTTCACCCATGCCAGGGTGCTCTGGAAAAGCCTTTTTTCTTCTACTGATGGAGCTGGCATCCTTGGTGACTTTCTAGGAGCAGAGTGGACATGAAGCCATTCATATTCACTCTTACAAAAAACTGAGTTCTCAAAAGCTTCAGCAGTACCCAAACTTGAAGGGCCCTCACTTAGCTAAACTGCAAACCTCAGCACTCCATTGTGTCCTGTAAATAATTAAGGCTATAATCTCATTTCCCATTATTTTAGTAAGTTTTCAAGTTTAGATTTCTCTGCAGGTTCTCTGAATGCTTGCGTCTGTAAGAAGGCTCCCTTCAGTCCCCTTTACTATTGTTTTCTTTTCTACCAATGCTGGCATGCTCTGAAGTTGCTGCAGAAGATATAAAGGTATTTCTTTGCCAACTTGGCTGCCTCTATTGTAAGGCCAAACCAGATCAGATGTCTGATAGCTACCATCAGAGCATTGTTGTGGAAAGTCTTGTATGGGAGGAGGCTGTCTGCCCTCCCTGCCACAGCAGTACAGGTCATAGTGCTCTGAAAGAGATCACCAGAATTCATGGAGCATGTGCAGCCTGGCCAAGTGTGTGGTGGCAGGCAGCCTTGTGAGGTCTCTTCTGGTCAGGGGATAGTACTGGGTGCTAAAATGAAGCTGAGAACCTGCATAGCCTATTCAGAGTTAATTTGATTTAATCTTGCAGTACCTGGACCTGGGGCTGATTGAAAGTGCCTTTGAGAGAGAGCAGGTACCCAGGAGGATGGTGTGTTCTCTCTTAATTGTTAGTTTTCTTTTAATGACATGGTCAGACATGCAGGCATGGTCATGTGCTGTTAGCCTGGGACTCTTACCGTAAAGAACCTCTCTGTCCCAACCTCATAGAGATGGTATTTTCCAGCTCTGAGACATGTTGGTTACTGTATGACTTGCCGAGTAATACTGGGATTTCTCAGAGTATCTGAAATCTCTCATCTGTTTCTTCTTTTGGGGATCACTGGAGGGGGGAATCTTCCCTTTTTCTCCTTTTTAGTACATTCAGTGTTAGTGCAACTGGTCAGGTTTCTTCCAGATAGTGGTTCCATAATACTGAGGTTGTGAACTGGAGCTGCTTTCTCCACCTCTTCCCTGTTCCTGAGAGCACCTCCCTGCTTTTACATGGCTTGAGATAGCTTGGTCTTCGTTTTTTACACAGTGAAATCTGAGGAAGGGGACTTTGTTTGTATTAAGGGGTTTGTAAGACAGAAGTGCACTAGTTAGTAGTGGCAATGTCTAAATAAACAGCACTGATAATTCCCTGTATTTTAATTCTTTGTTTTTCATGAGTTGCTTTAATTCTACAGAGATGTGTGTGGCCAGGAAAGCAAGAGTTTCCAATGTAGGGTAGATGTTCAGATTTTCAGAGCCTGTGCAGTATCACTGGGACCTGGAGGCATTTGGAGCTGTCAGACCCCATTCTGCTGGAGCTCTGGCTTCTTGTCCACAGCACAGGAGCTTCACATTCTTTGAACTGTGTAAAGCAATCTTAAAACTGCTTTCATTTTTCCTTAATGTTGAGGCTTCTGGCATATCTGCACTGCAGTCATTGTGTGTTGGTCAACCTACAGCCTGACCCTGTTGTGAGGCATTACTGCATGATCCTGTGAAATTTTGTATGTAGATGAAATAAGAATCCATCTGAAATGTCTGTCCATGTTGAATAATTTACCTGGCTCAGTTACCAAAGGGCTTGCTTCTAAAGCAGAGTGCAGAGCTTACCTCACTTTGTTCATAGCTAAACCAGTCTGGTTTTTCCTGCTTATCCCTCCCTTCGATTTGGGGGAGGTGTCAATCCTGCAACAGCGATACTTACTTTTTGCTGCTGGGCTTCCCTTAGGCATTATCTCTCATGGAGTCCTTTGCACTAAAGGAGGGAATAGAAAAGTTGAGAACAGGCAGTTGTCCGCATTAGTGTTCTGTGTGGCTGTTGAGCCCATGGAGAGGGTGCAGGCTTTTATCTAATGGCAGCTGTGCTGGGGTCCACTAGTCGTCAGGAGGCAGAGGCTCATGATTATGTGGTGGCTTTGTGCTCGGCTTTATGTGGATTTTAATGTGAGTATTTTAATGCTCACTAATGAGCAAATGCTGCAAGCTGTCTAGAAACTACATGTAGCTGCAAATTAGGAGGGAAACAATAGTGTTAAGTGAAGCCAATGTGTTTAAAGCTGGCAGTTATCAAGTAGAGGATTTCAGATATGTGGCCTCTCCTCAGCTTTTTCTCTCCCTGTCACCCTTTTCAGTGCTCTTGGCCAGGCTCCAGCCACTGGGTAATAAATCTTGAGTGTGATTTGCTTGTTGAAAATGACTTCTGCAAGAAATAGTTTTGGTATTAGAGAATTGGATGTGCTCTTGAAGGATCTGTAGTATAACATCCTAGCTAATCTTCCTGTTACAGGTGTGGGCCTAATTCTTTGCTTTAGACAGAAAGTATAAAAATAATGAGTGATGTGTGAAATATTCCCTTTTCCAAAAGAGACTTAAGTTTTATTTGTGATCAGAACTGCATCAGTTTAATGGAACAGTTGTTGTATCAGTACTGTGCAAGAAAACTCGGCTTCCAAGAAACTGCCTAACAATCTAAGAATTACTTTGTAGTCCTTTCTCTGTATATATAGCCTTTAAATAAACTGGCTTATTCCTTCTCCTGTCTGGCATGTAGAAAAACAAGGCTTTGTAAACTCTTCCCAGTTGCGTTCTTCCCCTGTCTCCAAGCTCTGCTTTGTTTCCTTCTGGTGTTCAGTTAAACTGGTGTGTGCAGGCCTGGTGATGAAAGCAAGAAGACAAGTTTTGGAGTGTTTGAGAGTAATCAGAATATTTAACTACTGGAAAATTGGGCATTTTGTCTCCCAAAATGAGAATGTGCAGAGAAGGCAACTAGTACCTGTGTTAACATTGAAAGCTGCCTAGAAGAAAGGAGGCATTTGTACAAGATGGTGTTTTTATGACGTGCCACCTAACACAAAAAATGTCTGCAAGCTTTTAATTCTCCAGCCTGTGACAGTGGCTAAAAGAGTCACAGAACGGTTTGCTTTGGAAGGGATCTTTAAAGACCTAGTTTTGTAAAGTGACTGCTGTTTGCCAGGTGCTGCCCACTGAAACCATTCCTCAGGTGAAGAAGGAGAAGCACAGTACACAGGCAAAGAACAGAGCAAAGAGGAAACCTCCCAAAGGAATGTTCCTTTCCCAAGAAGATGTAGAGGCTGTTTCTGCCAATTCGACAGCTGCAACCACTGTACTCAGACAGCTGGACATGGAATTAGTCTCAATTAAACGACAGGTATGGATGGGATAGTTCAAGAATAACTGCTGGGTTTGGTGGGAGTGCCTGTCACAGTCTGGGAAGTTCACAGAATTGTGTAGCTTGACAGTTTTGCTGCACATCATGTGGCTTAATTGACAAACTGCTAGCCTTGTGCTATAAACTAATGCAGCCCTGTGTTCTGTATCTCTTATGTTTTAGTTCTATGGGCAAAACTAGTTTGTATGTGAAGTGAAGCAAGGAAAAGCCCATAGCACTGACTTGAAGGAACGCATGTTGGTGCTTCGTTTTTCTTGCAGTTCAGGATCCCTTATTTTTTAACGATGAACTGTGACATTGATTTCAGCAGTATCTGATTTCCATCTGCAGCAGTTCCCTTTGCCTTCCCACATGTTACTTTTGAACAGGCATATTTGTATGATACCCATCTGAGAGAATTTGACGAACTTCACTGTGTACCTTTTGCTTCCCCAATGGATCTGCCTTGTAAACATGTGTTTTTCAAATATCTGTTAGTAAAGACAGGTTTAATACATGAGTCTGCTTCCTAGATCTGAACATTTTTACTTTTTAAAGCAGAGATCTGGCTCGAGCTCTTTATTAAACTTAATAGAATTGGTATTTTGGCCTGAAGCCTTTTTCTTGGCACTCTGGGAGAAGCGGAGCTCTAACAGTCTTTGATTCATTATGTGCTCTGATAAGGGCCTTTCTTCTTATGCTGAGCTTTATACAGACCTGGAAGTTGGGTCAGTTCTTGCTCCAAATAACTTGCAGACAGGATAGAATAAATGGCTTCTCCTATTATGTTTCTGCATTGCTTTATTCCAAGATAACAAACTTTCTTCTTGGAAAAGAGAGGTGGTGAGAAGCACAGGAATGCTGAACTTGTGGGGTTCCTGCTGGGGCTGCTGGAAGAAGGCTTGTCCAAAGATTTGTATTTGGTTTTAAATCCTTGTTAAAGGGATGAAACATTCTTTTCAGATACAGAATATCAAGCAGACAAACAGCGCACTCAAAGAAAAACTTGAAGGTGGTATAGAACAATACAGACTTTCAGAGGTAGGATCATTTTCTGACCCTCATTTATTGTCAAGATAAATGCTAATATGTGTTTACGTACCAATGCTATTGGGGTTGCTAATAAGCTACTACCGGTGTTCTATTAGTTGCCGGTGTGAATCAAGACCACTACTGTATTGATTGTTGTGAAATGGAAATGGGAGATGAGAAGAAAGATCAGTGGTTAACATGTGAAAGTGGTTTCTAATGAAGTATGGATGTTTTGGATATACCATGTTTTGTGTGTGTATATATATATATATATATATCTGTTCCACAGTTTTGTATCCATATGCCCTGTGAGACAAGTAGTGCTTTGCTCTAAATACTGAAAAATACAGAAGAGGAAGTTAATGGCCCATCTTTCCTTGGCACTTGGTGCTTTTGCTGTTTCCTTCCACCTCATGCTGGAAATAGTTTGACCAAGATGACAGAGAGTGTCTGTGATAAAAACAAGTAGCTGCTTTGGAAGAGTGTGGCTCATGGTTATCTGTTCAGACCATTCTGTCTCATTTTGTATTACTGTGACTTAACTGGTCAGTGTATGGTACAGTTAAATGAATGGATGCTGTATTGCAGTTCTTTGTTGAGAGTGTTGTTACTAAAAGGAATGATAGTTTTGACTAACAGTTAATTCCTTGTTGTGAGGCTTTTATGAGCTCAGATACAACTGAAAGTTGTTGCTTGTATAAGTGAAGTTACCTATGTGGGGTTTTTTTTTGTCTAGGTTGTTCAGAAATTTAATGCACGCTGGACCACGGATGAGCAGCTTCTTGCTGTGCAAGGTATAGCACTACATGTTGATTTTTTACTTCAGTTGCTGATAATCAAAACTGCTGCATTTCAGAGCTGTTTCCTTTCAGTGGGTAATAAAGCATTTTGACATTGCTGTGTATTAATGCCCAAGGAACAGAATTGAACAAGGAAGCAATATCCCCTCTTCCACTCCCTGGGCAGTATAAATTGCACCGTATGAATGTTTACAAATAATCTGTTTGTCCAAGCCTTCAGAAAGTGGAACTGTACTGAAGTCACTGCTATGCTCTTTGCCTGTGTGACTTCTCAGGTACTACAGGCAGTCCTACACAGGTCTTCTAGATTTGGCTCTACCTGTCTTTATTGCACCTCTATTTTCTTCTCTTCTCCAGGGCTTAACTGTGTCTCTTGTGCAATTTAGACTTTTTTTTTTTTTCCCCTGGATTAATATGAGAAAGGGTTGAGACCTTGACAGAAGTTCGCCTTCGGTTTCTTATTGTGTGACTTGAGCCTGATTTGTGGTCCTTGTGGAAATAACATGTTGGGTTTTTTTTGCTGTTGCTTTTAGCAATCAGGAAATACGGCCGAGACTTTCAGGCAATCTCTGACGTGATTGGAAACAAATCTGTGGTGCAAGTGAAAAACTTTTTTGTAAATTATCGCCGTCGTTTCAACATAGATGAAGTTCTACAGGAATGGGAGGCAGAGCATGGCAAAGAGGAGACAAATGGAGCCGGCAGCCAGAAGCCTGTCAAATCCCCTGATAATTCCACTAAAATGTCTGAAGAGGAAGATGAGGTAAATCCTATTTAAGTCACCTAAAATTCCCAATCTGAGCTCATTTCGGATAGGGCTGTGTGTGTATATGTACACACTCTTTGCAAAAGCCATTTTTGACAATCTTCAATCTGAGCATATTCTGCTTCAGCTGGATATACAGATTCCAGTACAGATTTTTGGAATTGGGAATTCCAAACGTGTACAAAAGTGGAAAGAGAACAGTTCATTTGCAGCCCTCTGAAAGTGCATGTATCTCCTCAGCACATGGACATTTTAATGCCTCTTGCTGCCGAAACCCCATACATCTTTATCTCACTTGGATGTTTTCCCTGCGCTCAGTTCTCCAAGCTGTTTTAGGTTTGGCTTTGTGGGACCGTACAGTCTTCTGAGGCAAAGCTCGACCTTTCATTTTTGACATGGAGTGATTTCACTTGGGGGAAGGGAAGAAAGCTATAAAAAAAGGCGAGTATGTGAAACTTCACTCTGGAATGATATAGAGGCAAAGTTTCCTTGATTTTACAGGAGTTTCTATGAAGACAGATTCTAGAAACAGCCTCTCCTTGATGCAGCTGCATGGAGTTAACACGTCTCCAAAGACAATGCGTGTTTGAAGTTACCTAAGGACTGGAGAGTGTCTAAATATGGAAGTTATTTACAAAAATGTAATATTACAACAGTCTTGCAAAAGAAAACGCCTCTAGTGGTTTGTGTGTTAAAAATGTCTGATCTAGGACTCCCTTTGGCCTAATTTTACAAGACAGCTTGGCACAAAAGCTGTTCTCTGCTAATTGCAAGCACAGTCAACAGCGTAAGGTGAACTTTGGTCTCACATGGACTAACGACTTCTCAGTGTACTGTATGGTGTTTTGCCCTGATCATGGTTGGCTCACCTGTATGTTGCTGTTCAAACATTCAGGGAGCAGAGCTTCATTACTTCACAAATCTGAATAATGTGTTATTCAAAGATGCTTGTATCTGGGGACTAGATCCAGAGGTATGATAGCTGAACAAAACCAAACTCAAAAAACTTTCCTTCTGAGAACAGTATGAGTGAAATTGTCACAGTCTTCCAGAATTGAGAGGTGGAGCAAAGCAGCTGTGGTCTTAATATGTAGCCATCCATTTGAAAGACAGGTGGCTTGCATCCCTGTCTTTTCCTGTGACCAGTGGAGTTGTGTCTATTGGCAGGGCAGAGCTTTTCTTCTCTGAGCCCTCTGAGATTCTTCCTGGCTTCAAATACCCCCTTGCTCCTGAAAGGTACAGTCATAAAAGGGGAGTCTTGCTTGAGATGGGAAGAAAATGGTTGCAGCAGTAACTGGAGTGTGCTGATGTGGCCAGGTGTCTGGATACTGGAACAATGCAAATCCCAGGCAAGTTAGCAGAGGAGAAGGGGAAGTGGAGGCAAGACAGCAAGATCTGGTGACATGACTGGTCTAGCAGCAGTTGCATTCCCCAAACTAGTGATGAAAAGTGCCCAGGCTGGAGCTGAGCAAGTGCTGAGTGGTGGAAAAGGGACTGAAACAATAGGCTGCTGGGAATAGTTGCAAAGCCTGGAGAAAAGGCAGCTATTGCAGGAGTCAGGTGCTTCTCTGTGCCCTGCAGTGCACTAAAGAATGAGGGCAGAGCCTGCTTGCACTAGGCTGACACAGGCAGGGGCCAGGCAGGGTGGCAGTAAGCTGCCAGCTGTGACATACCATGTGTGACATAGACTAGCACCATGTGGCTTGTAGTTTTGATGAAGCCTGTTCTGAACTGTAGGAACTGATGTGTCATGGCTGGGAGGAGGAAGGTGCTAGCAGCATGAAGGGAATTGTAACTACCAGGTCTGCGGTGTTCTAAAACAATGCACAAGGAAGGGACACAAGGGTGTTGCACAGTGGATGTCAAATGGCCACCAGGCTCTGAGCACGTTGGATGTTGCTGCTCAGGCTGGCTATAAATGTGGTGCTCCTGCCTTCAAAGATAACATAAGCGCAGTACTGACTGGGTGCCTGTCTGAGTTGTTCTGGGGACAAAGTGAAATGCTATTGGAATTAACACATCAGTGATCTGTGTGGTGTCAGAGGGGGTTCCTGATCCCTCCTGAGCTGTGCAGTACTGTGTGGCTGGTGCCTGCTCTGGAGAGCACTTGCGTGGTGCTCAAGCATCATGGCTGGTGCTTGGCTGGTCAAGTCAGGTGGACTCAAGTCAGCGGTAGCCAGGAGAAGACTTCTGCTGGACTATCACCGAATCCTCTCTGGTGCTTTCTCCCCTGGCATGCCTTGTTTGCCTGGCTGCCAGCTTAGTAAAAGCTTTGTCAGCCCTCTGACTGCTCTGGGTTTTCCCCTTCAGTGTGTTTTCATAGCAAGTGGCCACAGTTCCTTTTTACTGTTTGTTTTTGAAGGGGGGAGGTGAGGCTGCTCATTATAAAGCAGCCTCAACTCCAGTCTTCGTTTTTTATATTTGAACTCCCAACAAATCCCAGTGTGGCTCAGAATAGGGAAGTTGTTGCACTTCTTCCCAGTTTTGCCAGGTTGCCTGCTTTGTTGCTTTCAGTACTGTGGACCTCGGGTGAAGTTTGGAGCTGCAAGGCCTATGTGTATTCATTTTTAAACTAAACGTGTCCTTTTTCTCCCCCCTCCCCCTTCCCTCCAGGCTACTTCTGTTCTTGATGTCAGATATGCATCTGCTTCGTGAGAAGGTGCTATAGCCTAGAACAATTTGTGTTGACTACTGTGTTATCCAGGATATCAGGTATTAGCAAACCTCAGACAGCCATCTGCATCATATCTGTGGACAAGCAGCTATTACCAAAAAAAGGCAAACGCTTCCAGTCCTCTGCTACATCTGCCTTAATCTCCCCTCGTTCCTCCATACTGCCTCCACTTTCTTTCAAAAGCACCCGGGTAGCTCAGCTCTTCATTTCATCAACGTCCTGCGTAAGCATGGGGATTTCTAGAACCAGTAACACCTGTCTGTAAATCTTGACCAAACTGCAAAACAAGGAGCTCCTTAGCAGCCCCACTGTAACTCTACGCATTAGGAGTTCTTATAATACTTGGTCCGTAGGGTATAAGTGCGTATTGCTGCATGGCCTTGTGGTCTCTGCTTCCTGTGCATTCTTACGATGACACTATTCTTAGCGAGCTTTCTATAAAGGAGAGAGGCCTGTGCACATGCCAATAGTGTCAGCTTTGTTCTGCAATGACAAGGCATGTTAACAAGCAATTTTGAATAATGCAGAAGTGATAGGAAATGTCTTTCCGAAGGTTTGGCCAGTCCAAGGTTGTAGATGTAAATCATTACACTTCTGGTTTGTGCAATTCTTTCCACTATACTTGCGTGTTCTCACTTAATAGAAAGCTCCCTAATCGAGCATTTTATTCCTGTCTATTTTCATGGCTTTTATTTAGTGCAAAAGGGAATACGTAACCTGAAAACATATGATACGCTATTTAACCCCTGGCATTCAGCATTTGCATTGTAACCTGTTAAATGAGTGCTACACAACTTTCTTTTTCCTGATCCTCTGCGGGATTAAGTCAAAACAACTTTCTCTGGTGCCTCTCCTTTTGGAATATGTGCCTTTTTCCATTCGGCTACCATAGGTCACTTCCTGTCCCAGTGTCTCATTCCTCTTCGGAGCGCTGTTTGCCAAAGACATCAAGCTACTTCTCCCACTGGAAGTCTGGATAAGGGGTTGGAGCACAAAATTCAACCTTCAGATAGTTTTTTGGTCTCTCTAAGTTTAACGGAGAAGAACTGGCTTAATTTCATTGGCCATTTTAACCCTTCTGAAGCACACATCGCTTTCATGTTCTGAACCAAAATATGCAATTTAAAAATCTTAAGAGGTGCTTTTCCAAATACTTGGTGCATGCAGCTTTCAGATTCCCAGCCCTCTGCTCGGTTGTCCTGTGCTGGGGTCTGTCTAACTGGCTTGAACCGGAGCCATTCTTGGAAGTCCTGCCTGAGGACTTCATATCTTGAACAAGGTGGTTGCTGGCTGCCGAGCAGATAGTGTTCAGAGAAGCTAGAAACAGCAGTATTACTTCTTGTCCAGTGGAAAGCTGCAAAATAACACTAGTCACAAAGCATTTAAAAATGGTTAATTTAATTGTGTTGGAAGAAACCATCTGCAGTCTTTCCAGGTGGAAAAAAAGGACTTTCTTTGCCTCCCTTCCTCTACAGAGGGTTCAAGCCAAGATGGCACGCAGTAACACATGGCACCAGTCTCTCTTAACACAACCTGAAATGAGCTAGTCTGTATCCTGGCCTGCAGCTGAGGTGCTGCAGCTTGGAGTCTAGCCCTGAACTTGGTGCTGATGTCTGAGCTGCTGGGCTGGGCCATGCTGTGTGCTGTGGTGGCTCTGTTCTCTGTACCTAAATGAGGTATGCTAATGCCAGCTGGCTAACAGCCAGATGTGACTGTACCTCCTGTAATGCAGATGCAACCCAAGGAAAGGCAGGAGAGGGGAGCCTCATGTACCAGTGAGATGGTCTCCTCCCCAGGTCTTGTGTGAGGGGAAGTAATTCAGCACCAGAAATTGAACAACAATACACAGGTGAAGGAGCAGGTAGGCGTTTGTTAGGGCAAGCTAGAGTGTGGAGCCCAAACAGGGCCTGTTTCAGCCACTTTGCAGCTTTTTCTGAGCCATTTCATTCTGGCAGCTCCAGAGAGATCCTGTGAGGTGATGGGAGGAGGGAAAGGAGCTCTTCCCTATTCTCTGTTTTGGAAACCTGTAATCCCAAGCTTGTGTCAGTGTCTCTACAGCTGTTGATGTGAACTGTGGGAGCTCTGGTGGATCTGTAGATGTTCCTTCAATCCGGTGTCAGTTGGAGTTGGGGTCTCTTGTGGGAAAGGACACTAGTTGCTAGCCAGTGTGAATTAGGATTAAAGACTAGGCAAATAGCACTGTGAATTCTACTGACAGTTCTGGTGTAAAGCAATGCTGCTCATTAGAAATACTCTGGTATTCAGCCTCCTGCTGGTACCAGTGCATGGAGATGAGCCCTTGCCAGTGTGAGAGGGTTCTGTGAGCTTGCATCCCAGCTGATGAAATTCCTCAGGAGAAGTTTCTGCTGGTGAATTAAGTCACCCATGAGGACTTTCCATTGAGTTTTGCCCTCAAATCTGTCCATTTTATAATCAGAAAAGTTGTGTTTTGGCTTTATCCCTAAGAGGTAGGGAGAAACATGCGTCATTCATGATATTAGGAAGAAAAAAGTTGTAAACTACCTTTCAGTTGACTGCTATCTTATTGTAGTTAATGTGTACAATATAATAGCACTATTTTAAACCTTTAGTTTTTTACATTCTCCTTAACTGTGTTTTTAAATGCGATAAAATCATTTTAGCTTTGAAAGTTTAAATGGTTTGGTCTTGTTTAGGTGAAGATGCTCTCCTTTTTTCAAATGGGTCAAGCATTAGATACATCAACTGGTTGCATTCTGATTAGAAGGGTCCACAAAGATAACTGCATAAGATAGAATATTCACTTAAATTTTGTTTCTTAAACTATCAATGTGAATGTCATAATTATATATATTTTGTGGAAAATGGGAAATTATTTCTCCTAAGTATAAGTTATTGTGCAAAATATGGTATCGTCAAAGAAAATGATAGTTTAAGTTTTAGTTTTAGAGATCTTAAAGATATAAAAGTGTATTGCATATGCATAAACAAATTTCATTTGTTCTATTTAATTTTTCTGTAGTTGTGCAAAGTGCTAGGTAACTTCTCTTTTTGCTTATCCATAAAAACGACCTTGTTACTTGAATATTCGTGTTTTAACTGGTTTGAAACAGTGATCAATTTGATAACCAAGGGAAAAAAAAAACATGCCTCAGTTGTGCTTAACAGTATAGCAACAATGTACAATCAGATGCGTAAGACCGTAGTAGCCATAACTGGTAGTACAACCACAATGGTTGTCGTGATATATTTAATGCCAATGGGGATAATGAATTCTTAATATATATTTTTAAAGTTTGCAACCAGGAAGACCCCATGAACATCCACTAGAACACTTTTTTAATAGTTAATGTAAGAGTCAAACTCTAACTCTCTTGAGGCAGTGTCCCGACAAACGTTTTTCTTTCCTGTACAAGTACATCTGAAACATTATGTATTAAAATACGCTCATTGTCACTTTAAACTTCAGTTCTAATCGCTAACATGCTGTTGGTATCTTTGCACACCAAATATGAGCCAAACAGTGCATTACACTAACTTGACCACTGGATTTCTGACCATCAATCTCCAAGTCAGTGAAGCGCAAAAATACCGTAGGAGATTCCCCTGTAATGCGTTTTCTCAAGCCTGTATAAAACTATGCCTAGCCCATTCCACAATGAGTGGCTGATATTTACTCTTCACAAAAAAAGTGAAGGAAAGCAAAAGAGAAATGGTTTTTATTAGCTCCAGCTTGTCTTCAGCAAGTCAAAATCTAGTGATCTTGTGCAATGCCCCTAAAGCAAATACCTTCTGCCACTCCCTGGATTAATGCAGCTTTTCCTGTTGATAGTAAAGCACAATTGCAGTGAAAGTTACAGTTCAGAAAATGGAAGGTCAGTATAGTCTATGCATGTTGTATAATAATGAGTGTTTACATTCATATTCTCCTAAAATGAAATTTATACTGGAGTGTATAGTATTCCATTATGTAGATTTTATCAATTTTGTTAACTGCTTATAGATTGCTTAAAAGAAGTTTTTTCAAGATTTTAAAAGATGTATAAGGTTAAGTTTGCAAATATAATGGAAATGCTGTATAGCTTTTGAAGTGATAAAATACTCGTTGGGATTTTAAAGAAAGTATGTTGTCATAATGCTGTTGTAAGATTTTAAATGTCTTTTTTGCCTGTTTTCTATTATTCAGCACACTTACTGTGATGAATGTTCATAGCATTATAAAATTGCTTAGCCACTGAAAAGTAACATTTGGGTTCGGATTATTTTACTGTATGAGGAATTGTAGTGGGGTAAATTCCTTTGTGAAATTCTACATAATTCATTTTTCTATGATTTCCAATGTTTGCTGACATCAAATAAAATTTTTTCAAGCCATTGATGTAAAAAAAATACGTAGTAAAATGTTGCTGATGTAAAATGTGGTTCTGATACGTAATTGGTCCCCTACCTTTCAAATGCTGGTCAGGAGAACCAGCCAGGTTCCTGCGTGTCATCGTTCTGTGCATAGGTGGTGTTGGGGTGCAGGTGAACTGGTGTTGGTGGGCAGAGTCCTGCTCTCTGGGGAAGTTGGAGTGGCCTCTGGTGCAGTGCTCTCAGCTGGAGCTGCCTCCTGCAGTTCATGCTGGTGGCCCTGGAGATACTGCAGCTCCTTTCTCCATGGCGCAGCATATTCCTTCCCCAGCTTGTGCGCTCTGCAGTGCTATTGGCTTGGGCATCGCCTCCGGCACGTGGGCAGTGCTGTCACAAGGCAGCTCTCGTGTTTGAGGAGCAGTATGACTAGGATGCTGGCTGGTCTTGAGGGGTAGAGCTGGGAGCCAGGTTGTTTGTGTATGGATGGACACGTGAAGAATAAACTACAAATGTTGCTGCATGCAAAGAGCTGGCACTTGGCTGGACCACATCTTCATCCAGCCATGACAAAAAAGCATTTAAAATACATAGGAAAAGGCAGCCTTACCCTTGAAGCGTAACAGTGTGTACGTAGATGTGGCTATCACAGATGCTCAAAAAAGCCTTGCGCAGGGGTTGAACGTTGAGATTTTCAGGGATTTTCTGCCTTCACATGCTGGGTGCAATACACACCAAATGCAGAAGCATGGACAGGATTTTAAAGGGCAGCTTGGGGGAAACTGGTGTCCTGTTGCATTTACCACGCAGGGCACCAGCAGTGCTTTGTAAGCCAGGGCGCTAGGACAGGACAAATGACAAGGCATTTTCTGCTTCGCTCACATGTGTTAAACGCAGCAGAACTAATGCCCCAAGATGCTGTAGTGGTTTGCAGTGCCATAGTGTATGGAGGGCAGGAATTAGTCATGTCTTTCTACGTTGTGAAAGGAGGTGGGGTTGGGAGGGAGGTGTGCTTGGGGTTTTGGAAGCACAGACAGCATTTTTAGGAGTTGGGTGCGTTTCCTTACTGGAAAGCATCTTTGTAATTTTTCTGGTAGCAGTGAATACGGTACCAGCGTTGTAAGGTGGTGATCCACTTTTTTAGTGGAGTCATCTGACTCAAATACCTTTCAGCCCTTAACCTTCAATACAAACCAGCCCTTCCTGTCCATGCGTCCCCAGCACAAGAGTGGAGCGGAGAGAAACACACAGAAAGGAGTTTCTCCCTCCTTTCCATCAGGGAGCATAAGCAGGTGAGGAAACCAGAACTTCTCTGCCCGCACACCTGAGGGATCTCCTAAGGAGTCCAGATGCAAAGGTCAGTAGTGCAAATGCTACTCTATTTAAAACCAGAGGGCCTATGTTGCTGCCTTGTGATGGTAAATGGGAATGCAGTGTTGAATTCATGCTGAATGGAGTTCAAGTGCTGTATTTAGTATTCCTAGTAGCGTGTTTCCTACATAAATTGATAACTGATAACTTTCAGTGTTGAAGTCTTAAGGCATCAGCCCTCTGTGGTTGAAAGTCTGAATTTAATTAGGCTTTGGACCTTAACTAAGAACAGGAATATGTATATATAAAGAAACTGCAGTTTCCAGAACACATGTATGTGACTTCTAGGCCTTTCCTATCTCTGCAAGCTATGCAGTAAGAACAGCACGACAGCATGGAGCGCTTCTCCCTTAGGATTGGAGCTGCCTCACAGCACACGGTTAGGAGCTGGAGTTCAGGCTGAAAGGACTCAACTGAAAGGGTTCAGTGTTGATGCTGCTTGTGTGCTGAGATCTGAATCTAATCCCCAAATACCAGATTCATGAAATAACAGTATGAGCATGGATTTTATTTCATCAGCAGACTTCCAGCCTGAAAGATAGTGTGGCGTTTGAGAGCGAGCTGGGTGTCAAAGCCAACATCTCATTCCCCTCTAAACCGTGCTCTGGCTTATCCACCCACAGAACTAAGAGAAGCAAATGTAATTTCTGGTCTTGCATGTGCATGTGTGGATGTAGAAACAAACAGAAAACCCCAACCAACCAAAACCAAACCAAAAAACACCCCCAAAACTCAGCCAAGGGCCTGCTCACAGTGGCAGAGGAATTGTTTGCTTTCACTGCCGAAGGGACCGGGAGAGAGTGACTGTGAAACATGAGGGGGAGTAGTTTCTGAAGTCCTCAAGAAGGCATTCTTGAGGAGGAGGTCTGAACTTCCATCTACGATGAGGAAACCACCTGAAAGTTTCCCTTCCTGCAATGGAAGAAGCTTGTGTGGAAGAAAGCTGCAGGCCGAGCTTAACCAGGGCAGTGAGGGGCAGGGGCTTGTAAGACTGGGACAAACAGTGCCACTGGGGAGATCAGGGAATGGGAGTAAGCATGACACGTGTCATTTCTGACTGCCACCTCTTCCCAGCCAGGGACGATGGTGAGGAGAGGTCAATGCTCAGATCCTGGATGGAAACGTAGGCAGTTTGGAAAAGGAGAAGGTGCATGCGATGACGAAGATGCACGTGTGAACTGAGAGGAACCTGCCTCCATCTGCATGCTTTGGGGCAGCACATAATTTGCCTGACACCCGGCATACGAAGCTGTGTGTGGCTCAGCAAGACCTGAATAAGCTTTTAAAATGGAAGATGGTATTGCGTGACTGACAAACGGGACTGGTTTCTGAAAGACAAAGATGAATAGTAGAGCTAGGCAGCTGCAGATTTCTTGATACTGCCTTGTGTATTCAAGGTTTAGAATAAGTCATGATGGAAATAAGAATTAGGAGAATTAATAAAACAGAAGAATGGGTGCAATGGTTTTGCAAGACAAAGACTTGTGCCTGACTAGTCAATCACAAGGTGCAGGATCCATCAATGGATATGGATATCGCTGCCTGAGCTTGCTGTCCAGAATCCCTCAGAGAGAAATAAGCTTTTCAAGGGTGTAATTAATTTAATCCTAAATTAGATGATGAAAACTGATCTAATGTATTGCATCCTGAATGTGCTTATTTCTCTCCTTATGATAGGTTATATGCAGAGGCTGGGGCGCTGTCTCAGATGGGGAAGCTAGGCATTAACACACCAGTGCCATGGCTGCCTGGGCTTAACCCCAGAAGGGGCAAGGACTTAAACCCCTCACTGCAGTGCTGGGCATTGTGCTTCCAGCTAGATGAAGAAACGCTGATGCCATATCAATGCTTTTAAAAGCTGCTTTGGTGTACAAACCTGGCTCAAACTCTGGAAGACAGAGCTGCCTGAGGAGATGGAAACGGAAGGAAGGCACCCAGTGAGCTTGGCTTGCTTAGGTGGTGGAATACGGGTTGGGAGTTGTGTTTGGTCCCCATAAATATCACCCTGGGGCTCACAGGTTAAGATAAAGGCAGCATTGATGCAAGAAAAGCCAGGTGGGATTTTAGTCTGACCAGAACCTTAGTGGGGCGATTCTTTGAGGTCTGGGGGCAAATCTCTCCATGAAATCTAAGCTCTCAAAGTATGTGAAGGAGCTGCCATGGTTACTGAGCTGAGCTCCACATGGCAGAAGATCCCTCACAGCTCTCTTCTTGGTACAGAAGATACTGGGCAAGCTCTGGTTTGTCAGTTGAGTCCCCCCTTCGTGCCAGCTGGTTTTCTTCCTCCAGCAGTAGTAATGGTGTTGAATCACAGTGGTTTGTGCTGTCGGCAGGGCCGCAGCTGCTGACGAAGGATGCTCCAGGAGATGCACCTACCTCTGACTGTATCCATAGCCTTCCCCTGCTGTGGGTGCCTGGCTGCCTGCCTGCAGCTGGCCAGCACCTGGCAGAGGCCAAGCAGCTCTCTGCTATGAAAGGTGAGGAGAGGGGCTATGAGCATGTAAGAGTGTGCTGGCTGTGGATTGCATGTCCAAGCTTGCAGCGCGATGAAGCTGCTGTCTGACAGCTGTGTCGGGGCTCCCTGGAGCTGTCAGCAACATGGCTGTGCTCTGCATCCTGCCTGCAGGGTGGGATAAAGGCCTTTGGGATAAGGGGAGACTAGAAGAAATGCCCTTGGCCAAATGGAAGTTACGTTGTGGTTTCCGGTCTTGATTTTGCACTTAATGTTCTGGGTGAAAAAGCTGATTTGAAGAAGCCTTGAACCACAGCCCATACCAGCTGGGCCACTTGTCATTGGGATGCAGCAACTGTTTGCTCTCCCTGAGCCGGACCCAGGACCTTGTCTTCTCTGCATGAAGGCTTGGGAGGGCGTTCATAGGAGCACCAGCAAGATTCCTAAAGATTCCTGCTGTTTTGGTTTGGGGATTTTGAATTGGCTTATGCTTTGTTTTTCCTTATGTAAGATGAATGGAGTTCCCTATAGGAAAGATTAGCTTCAAACGGTCTGCATGTTTTAATTTCAGTAGCTGCTGGATGTTGAGTTTCCCAAAGCTGCAGCACTGTATGCCCTGGAGGCTCGTCTCCATCACGTAATGGAACTGCTTGTCCTGCCTTTCTGTAGGAAGGCTCCTGTGCTCTTTCTTTATGAGGGAGGATTAAGTCTGCTTCCTGGCACAGGATATTGTGGGGGATCTGTGCAGCCTGGAAACTTATGGAGCTTTAGGACAAGTACGTCCTCCTGAAGGTCCCAAATGTTTGTTGCTTGTTGGAATATCCCTCCAATGACAGAACTGTCTACCCTGCGGTTTGGTGCCCTGTAATAGGTGCCAAATACTCTAGAAATGGACCTGAAAGGGGAGGGGGGGAATGACAGAGGCACTCATTGGACCCAGTTTCCATTCTTTTGGGCTCTGTGTCCCACTTGTGTTGAAGAGGCAGGGAGGAAGTGTCAGCATTTGCTAATGCCAAATAGGTTCTTGTATGTTTTCCATCATTTTTAGCTTTTCCAGTACAACTTTAGAGGCAGCTTTTCTAATGCCCAAAGTAGCTTCTCATTTCTGATCCATGTGTTGTGCTGATAATGTTCTCCCTTAAACAACAAAGCCAGCTACTGAAACACAAAACCAAACCTGAAGCAGTTAATTGGATGTTCTCCTTTAGGCTGATTCCCTTTTGCTGCATGGCTGGTTCTCTCCTCCCTGCATGGTCGAGTCTCACTGGTACAAATGTTCTGAGAAGATCAATTTGAATCTTAATCAAATTCTCCTTTACAAGTATTTGCATAAAGATTCCAGTTTCTGCAATTAATCATGGGAGATGCTGTGTTCAACTCCATGCCGTATGAGGGAAGCAAACAGTACCCATGTCTCTGCTCCATCACAAGCAGCCTCTCGCTTTGACTTTCAACGAGTGACCCAGAACCACAGTGGGATTTAGCAGCAGAAAAATGATGTAAGAGAACTGCGCTGTGCACACGAGGGAGATAAACGAGTCAAGGAGTTTGTTACCGTCAGTGCCGTTCGCTCAACGCATGGATGGGCAGCTTCTCCTCCTCCTGGTTGTATTTTCATGCGTTGTTAGCAGTGCGTGCTGGGATCTACCCAGGGCTCCAGATCTGTGGCTCAGAATCCAGTGAGGAAAACAAAGATCCAGAATAAATAACTACAAACTGACTTGCATCTTCATGGCCTTCAAATGTGTGCTGCACAAGGCCTCTGTAATGTGAAATACACTAAGTCCTCTTCTGCCACCCTGTCTACCCTGTTTCCTTCAGGTGTGGAAAATCACTTTCCATAACAGGAGAAAACTTGATTTTTATAGACATAAATGTGCATACATAAATTACTCATGACTCCTTAACTCCTGATGGATTTCCCAAGACATATTTGCATTAACGCTTTAAACCACAAGTCACCCCCACGAAGATGCCCCTGCTATAAGCATTGAATAAACAGCAGGGAGCCTAATCCAAGCCTTGTTAGGAGCTTTTCCATAGTCTGCAGTAAGAGTCAGAGCAGGTGAATAGCAAATAACTTCATAGTGTTAGAGCAAATGCAGTTTTAAATGATTACCTGCCAGGCTCTCATTAGTGTCCAAGCAGAAACCTGACAAGGGAAGATGTGCCTTGCTAACAAAGGAACGCATCAGCACACTGTGAGTAGCGGCAAGGGTTCAGCAATGCTTTTTTGACTTGAGAGAGCATCTTGCACCTCTGAATTGCTTCCTTGTTGGTCCCTGAGCCTGTATTGAGGACTTAGAGGAGGGAGTTATGTTGTGTTCAGGACTTTGTCCACTGGAGATGGTAATTTCCTGGATCCAATCTGATTAATCTCAAGGATTTCACCAGTAGTATGTGTTAACAGGAGGGCAGCGCCTTCAGACCTGGATGTGGGCCTGTCTCCTGTCATGTTTTGCCTTTGCTCTGTGTGGGATGCTGGGGGAAATTAGAGACACCACCCCTAAAACACCCTCCAAGCCATGTTACAATATTAAACATAAATAGGGTAAAACACAGCTGCTATTTCTGGGATGGAATTTGGTTAACATGCACAGAACCCTCCCTAGCACAGCTCTCCAGGCAGCCCTGTGACCTTACAGTGTGCTGAGATAAACTTACCAGAGTGGAACAGAGTGAAGGAACCATGGCCAGGCTCTGTTCGACTCCCTGCAGGGGCAGGAACATAGAGGCACCATGTACTGATGAACCACCAAGCTGCTGCAAACAAGGGTGGTAAAGTGAGTGTTTCACACCAAATGTGTATGACTAGGGCCACTCAACCTCCATAGGTGATTAAACTCTATAATCATATGTTTAAGCTCCATAATTGTATATAGTTAAAAATCCATGGGTATTAAGTTAAGGAATTGTACTAAGGACTTGGGGGTGGTGGTCGATGAGAACATGAACATGAGCCGGCTGCAGTGTGCGCTTGCA
>NDXB01005494.1:9721-29654 GCA_002631895.1 Agapornis roseicollis | reverse complement strand
AGGCTATTGCAAAAAAAAAAAAAAAAAAAAAAAAAAAAAAAGTCAAGATTCATCCTGTGATTCTGTGAAGCTCTGCTTCTACAGATACCAGTATGCATGTGTACATGTTGCAGATAACTAACTAGCTACATGACACTATGCATTGGAGATGAAACCAAAGCTAATGCCAGCATGATATATTGTGTCAGTAACATCAAAGGAGAAGGGAAGGGAAAGTGAGTGTGAAAATCAAACAGAGTACTTGGGAAAGAAAGCTAATTTTGAGTTTGATGTGCACGAGTGACACTCATTAAAAATTGACGACTGCATGTGAGAGGATGCCACCTGGGATTATGCAACTGCTAATTAACATTTAACACCATTTTCTAACCTTATAAAATATTCTTAGCCTGCTGAAGGCTTCTTCATAACAACCACAATGAAACAGGAAAAAAAAATAAAACCCAAAACCAAAAAAAATCCTCACCCAGCACCTAGCAAGAGCAAACCAAATGGGAAAACTTTATTAACTTTTTAAAGCAACATAGGAGACAAAAAAGGCTTGTTTAAAAGGACACTGCCAAGACAAGTACAGTCCCTCAGCAAGAAAACAGCTGTGTTTGTGCCCCTTCTCTGTCTCAGTTACAGGCACACAGCTAAGTCCAGCAAAGGGACACAGCACTAGTGACTGACGGGTACCACTAGGTGAAGGTGCCTCCCACTGCAAACAGAGCCATGTCCTGTTAGGCTCCCACTGTCCTGCGGCTTTCACAGTGGCACTGGCAATCCTGCCTGGATTTTAATAGAGTCAAAAATCATTTAGGTTGGAAAAGATCTTTAAGATCAATGAGTCCAGCCATTAACATAACACTGTCAAGTCTACCACTAAACCATGTCCCTAAGCAACAAGTCTACATGTCTTTCAAATACCTTCAATACATATTGATAACAAAGGAATATAAAGTTCAGCACATAGGAATGTGATTTCACCCTGAATGATACCCTCCTACTTGCTGTAGGCCACGACTGAGAGTATGATGTCAGGTCTCCCCACTGCTGAGGTTTAGTATGAGCCTTGCAATTGCTGATGATTTTCCTTTCCAAAAAAAGTCTTGGATTCATGCCACTATCCAACAGCTGAAGCATGGTTTCTAGTCCTTTTTGTAACAGTACGCACTCCAGGACACCTAGCACCTATCCTTGCTGTAAGTTCACATGGCCTAAGGGTCCACAATAGCAATTTTGAGAAGATGGGTAGGAATTACAGGAGAAAAGAGGAAAGAACTTAAGAGCACAGAAGAAAGTAAGAGAAACACTGGACAGAATGCAGATAAGATGACAAGAAGATTTGAGCCTGGTGGAACAGATCATTGTAGTGAGATGAAAGGGGTACACATGCTGATTCAGCACAAAGTCCAAAGAGCCTGGAAACTTGCACTTCAGAGCATTTAAAAAACCTAAGCCCAAAGAAACAAAGCTCATAGATTACATTTGGGATTGGCTATTTATGCTGTGTGTTTACAGTGAGTATTTCATAGTGTAAAGAAAGAAAGGAGACCAGAGGGACAAACCCAAACAGAGTTTGTTTTTACAAGGCCCAACGCACAGGCATCACCTCAACAGATCTCTCTGTGGTATCCACAATATGGTTCTTTGCAGTTACAAGACATTTGTATAAACCAAGGAGACTTCCAGACTTTTATATATCCCAGAAAGAGTAGAGTTTTTTTAAAGATAAATATCTAATGCTGTATATATACGCTGTAAACTTGATGAAAAAAAGATGGCCCCATGATATCTCAGATATGGCCCTATCTGCAGAATACTGACATATTTAGATATACTTTAGTTAACACATTGGTATTCACATAGCATGCCCAGGAGGATTCTTACGTCTTTCCTCTCATGCTTTCAGATGAACTTGCTAATTGGATGGTTAAATGCTTTACGTGGAGGCAAGATAGAGATTCTCCCTTTTCACTGGAAAAGAGAATGAGATTAACTCCTACACATAATTCTTCACCACAATCAGAATCTTTTAAAACAAAGTAATACCTCCAGCACTTTCAGATGTGTTGCAGTTTAACCATGTCCTTTAAGTTTCATAGATATCAATAGCTATTGTTGTAATGTAATTTATCTGTACCCAAAAGATGTGACGTGTTGCCTTGGACGTGTTCTCTGTTATAATTAGCAACTACTATGGTACTTTTATCCTGAGTAAGGGATAACAGGAACAATACACATTAATGGAAGATTGAGCATACAGGGATAAAAAAAAAGGATGTTTCTCTAAAGAAGTGTAAGAGAGGGCAGAAAAGGGGCTTGGTGTACAAGCAGCAGCTTACATACCAAGCTGTATACCAGCTGCAGCATGAAACATCAAAGACCAAGAGAACACAGTCTAGGGCCAAGTAACATTAGATATTGGCTTGGCAGACAAGGTACTGAAGGAAAGCAGGGAACAGGAAAACTGTTGATTTTTAAATAAGAATCTTTTATTCTTGCAGACTATTAAGCAGGGCATTTCCAGATGTTCTGCCTGGGACTGTCCAAGCCTCCACCCTCAGCTCCTGCCCTTCTGATTTTATGGAACAGTGTCAGGAACAGGGACAGCTCTGAAGTTAGAGTTGCACCCAGAGCATGACATTACTGCACATCCAACATGGAAGGCTATAACCTATAGAAACTGTACAGGAGATATTCTCTAAACAGAAGATGAAAGGGATGTCAGCAAAGGAAAGAAGAATGAAGGCTGCCTAGGATCAGTATTCTCTCTGTAAATAAAAATATTATGGGCCCTATTAGAAAGAAAATTACAACCCACTGTATTACAGGTTCTTGGACTAAATGAGAGCATTTGATCAGACCCAGGGCAGGGCTATGCTTAATGACTGGCATCTATATTACCTTCTGAGTGTGCCTGCCCTCAGATTTGGATTTACAAATGCCAGATATGTTGGCTTCTTCCTTGTTAATTTCAAAACCTACACTGAGAAAGTGGAGAGAATGAAGTCTGGATTTTTATGTTTGGTTTTTTAATCATTAGATATCATTGTTTTAAAAATTTAAGAAGTATGCCCTTTTCTGAAATGGCCCCTGTTTAAAATGTAAAGATATACTTTCACGTAGAGATACTTATTTTGCAGAAAACCCAGAGAGATAAAGCTTACTGATTGCTATGAACTGTCATCTTTATAGGCAAAAGAAAAAAAAAAGATCAAACACAGAGTTTAAAATCTGCCCAAAGCTTCTAACCCTTAAGCTAATAGAAGAAACAGTAAATCAGCTTTAAAAATATACTACCCAAAATTTCATATTCCCAGAAAAGACACGTATCTGAAAATTATTACACCAGATATGAAGAAAAAAATAAAGACCCCCATCTATATGCCAGGGGGAAATAGAGCAATTAAAAACAAGCAAACAAAAAAAGCCTGAAAAACCTATTCAGAGAATAGGGAGTAGGTTATTTTCATTGCCAGAACGCAAATAAGGCATAGATAAATGGCAGACAGTGATGTGGGTTTTAGTTCCTTGGTTGTTGGGTTGTTGGTTTTTTGTTCTGCTTTCTGGGTTGTTTTTTCTTGTTGTGGTGGGTTAGTTTTTGGGATTTTTTTGTTAGGTTTTTTTAACTCTTGCCAGAGCCTTCCAATGAGCTTTCTGTTTCTATTATAAAGTAACATCTCGGGATTTTTTCTTATTTCTGTCTTTATTTCCTAAGCATTTGAGTTTCGAATGCCACTGGACATGAATTTTGGAGCATACTCAGAACAGGCGGCTTGTTTTGTTTAAGATTATTACTAATAATTGAGCATATAACAGATGCTTACATTTGTCCATACTTTATTCATATGTTTCTCTGTCTGTACCCAGGGGCAATTCAATATCCCAAATACAAGGAGCAGACTTTCTGTAGCAAAGTGTTGATTTCTTGGTCCACCACATTTGCCAGCTGCTTCAAGGGGCACCACATCCAAGGTTTATTGGAATATTTAATTCATAGAACAAATATGATCAGATTCACAACCAGGAGAAACGGTAACATGGTTTTACTGTATTCCATAGGAAAATGGAAAAATCACATTCACTGGTAAAAAAACCCACTTTTCAGTAACATTGTATGTGTATAACTGATTAATATTGCTTCCAGCCAGTTTTAACTGGTTTATTCACAGTTGATATCACTACAGTTTTGTTGGGAATTTTCATTCCAATTTGGTAAATGGGAATTTGAGTAAGCCTCTAGCTGCATTGGATGAAAATTGGTACAACCTGTCGAGCAAACTTAAACAATTCAGTTTTGCTACTGAAAAATAAAAAGGTATTAAGAGACATTTTCTGATGGACTTCTTGTATAAACCCACCATTCTCAAAAGGAAAACTAATTTGAGTTTTCTACTTTTCAAGAGGGTAACTAAGGGAAAAGTAGGTACAACATAAAAAATGTGACTCCTTTCCACCTTCTAAAATGATAGTAATACTAAAATCAAAAGATGATGTAAGTAGATGAAGTAATACTAAATGATGTAAAATGTGAAGTAATGTAAGATGATGTAAAAAATGTAAGATGATGTAAAAGATGAAGTAATACTAAAATCAAAAGGCTATGTAAATTGCAAAGGAAATTATGTTTTTCCTTATTTTACAAAAAAGTTACATCCAGTGAAGCCAAGGTGCTTTCTACAAAAATATATCTATAAAGCAGTAGGGATAAATTTCATTTTGTTTCTAATCAATGTGCCTTGAAAGTCTCCCTCAGATTTATGACTAGGATTATAAATAGGAGGGTTAGAGTTTAAACCTTCCCTGCCTTCCCTCTTCAACAAAAAGTAAGCTGGATATTTGCTGATGCAAAAGGTATCTTACTATGATTCATTCAACTTTTCATTGTTATTAACTTCATTGCAAGCAGGGGAAAAGCAAAATTGTTCTCTACTTGCCATGCATAGTGTTTTGCTAAGAAAACAAAGCACATACACACACACATGCGTGTACATCAATAGCCCGCAGTGATGATAGCCACACAGCCCCTGAAACCAAGTATGGGTCGCCTTAAAGTTTGCTTACGAGGTCTTACCCACCCTTGATTTCTGGAGCCATGGGGGCAGCTTTGGGTGAGTGGCTGCACCTCTGTGGAACCCAGCATGAGGCGATGATGATGAGCGTGACATCTGTCTGCATCAAGTCCTTATGGATTGATTATAAACCAAATGGGTTTTGGCCAAGAAACCCATATGCTTGATCTAATGACTTATATTTCCTGCACAACATTCCTCTTACATCATTTGTACTGTCTCTGCTGCACTTTACTAGGAGACTAATAAACATTCCACACTTAGCTCTGCAAAGCATTTTCTCCCTGCAAGACAGCCTACTTGCTATTAGCATGTAAACTGCACGCTTGCCAGTCAGACTAACCTCATCAATCTTGTCTAAGGCCGAGGAGCTCGTATCTTCCTACTGTATTTCTGGGATTGCACTTTCAAGTTACTCATCCATTAATATGAAATAAAAATCTTAAAGATTTCATTTCTAGACTTCAAAAATAGGACATAGTAATGGAAAGAAAAAGGACCACTTGAGTTATTTTTAAATTCACACTTCAGGTTTTCAACCCAGAGGAATCCATTTTTGTGTTTCCCAGAAGAATATATTACAATTTCATCCCTGCTTTTAATTAAGAAAGCAGAATGAAGGAATTAAGATTTTTTAAAATAGCTATCAAAACCATGCTTCGTGTTTCTGTGTTTATGCTCTCTCAAAAATGACTAGCAACTCACCCCCTGAGGACCAGAATAAATTAAGCATGTACCACACGAACACAGCTTCTTATTCAATATTTCTGCATGCCACTGCACTGCATGGAGAAGATGAACTCGATGCCTTAAAGAACAGTGCTCTAACTGCACACTGCCAGCATGCTCTTCAAGGAAGGCAGTCTCTGTTGGGAAAATCCTACAGTTGAAACAAGGTAAGGAAAGAGGGCACCCAGATTGTCCCTGATGATCAATGTCTGACCCAGTTCAGTCACCTGGCTGGCTGAAGGCTGACAAACCAGTACACCACAAGGGAAAGGAAGAAGCCCTTTCTTCATACTCTGTTGAGATTTCCTGAGACAAAAATTGCATCTGGGCCACAGGGTACAACTGTTGCTGATGTGCACAGAGTTTATCTAGTCTTTCTGAATTATATTTTACATACTCCACCTACTGTAAAACTAAATTCCCTCATTTTGCATTGCTTGGAAAAGTAGATTTTTCACTTTCTCTAAAAAGGAACTATAAGTAGCTTTGTTTTGCAGTAAGGAGAGACAGACAGAGAAAGATTATGAGCCTCGCTCAAGACTGTACAGGAAAACCACCAAATAATAAGAAGACCTTTTTAAATTTCACCTCTGATATCTTAGAACCAATTCCTGAATTCCTCTGGAGGATTTGTGAATGAAGAGTTTCAATACGTTGCCTATGCCTGAATTAACATGAGTCTTCATCTGACAGAAGTAAACCTGAAACCTGAAAAATTAGACCACAAAGTGAAAAAAACATTTGCCATTTCAGAAACTGTTCTTTAGCAGTGCTATTTCCTAGCAAAGCTTTTCCAGATGATACCTCACAAATTGAACATTGCTGATAATGTAAACAAAAGCTTTCACTAGTAGGAGGGTGAGGGGGAGAAAGCATCCATATTATTTCATTCTGAAGAGTGGCTGTTGTACAGCAATCACTTTGCATAAAATCTCTCATAATGAATTAAGAACACCAAGTTACTGCAGCATCCAGTCTGACATAGCAGGCAATCCAACACAGAAATGATTCATAAATTAACTCATCCCCAACTAAGGCCTTCACATATCACTGTATAATAGCTCCTAAGGAGTCATTATGGGTATTCTGCCAATAATGCATAAACTTCATGACCCTTTTAACTCCTACCGCCCCTCAGATCCAAACCATAATAGCCCATCATTCCTTCTCCCCTTCCATGATTGCTGCACTCTTTTCTCACCCCCACAGAAGTCAATGAGCACGCTGTCACTGATCTCCAGCAACAGAAACTCTCCTTCCCCCTGCCTTAATTTTTACAAACAAGGAATTCAAAATCAGTGGTGCATCCAGGGCTTAAGCTGCAAGGAGAGGACATAGAGAAACAAAGGAAATGAAGGCTTAAATACTCTCTTAGCTTATATTGCCAAAATTCTGCCCAAACCATCGTGTGACACACAGCATATGTACAGTGGTGAGCTTGTCCAGCCAGTTTAACTGCTACCACTTTTGCTAATCCTCAGTTTTCTGCTTTCATGTCATAGTTTCATGTGCAATTTCACTGATAATAATTGATAAAAGCAGAAGAGAAAGTCCTGTTTGACTGGGTTTCTCAAATATTCCACCATAGTGCAAAAAATTACCAGACTGAAAAGATGAGCTATCTGATCTGCTAAATGCCAGCACTTCCAATGTGAAACCAGCTGGAAGGCACCTCCTGTAGCATAAGGGACCCAGGAAGCATTTCAGCAGTTGCCACCAACTTTTCAACTGAAGTGTTTAATATCAAGAAATAAGCAAAACTGTAACTTCGAATATGAAATATATTGGTTAGGGAATAGAATAATTCAACATGAAACTCCAAGTCTGATGTTTTACTCTACTTGTTTAAAGCAAGGTATTTTGTAGAGGTTTCTTTTAGCAAAGGAAACACGGCCAAATTGAGAAATGAGCATATAACTACTAAAAATAGCGTAACAGATTTTACCTTTATTAGTTTGAGGACTACTATCACAGTAGGAATTTGTGCTCTTTTTTCAAAAAACTTGACTAAGAAGCTTGTTTTTTTTATGTACAAGTAACCATCCTGCAGCTTGGTAAGAAATGACACAAAAGCAATGCTCAAAATACAGCAACATTTTTGCTTAGATGAAGATTTATGAAATAATAAAAAAAAAAGGACAAAACACCTTTTAAGCACAATGTATGTACAAGAGAATTTTTACTTCAATGAAATCTCTGTCCCAGAACACGGAACAATTTGGAGGTCTGTTTGAAATTAATGAAAACTAAAACTCTTGAATTTACATTAGGATGCCCTTTACAGTGTAGCATAGTGCAAGTCAGTGTAAGCTGCAGCTTCATATATATAGCAAAACAGACTAAAATACAGCCTTCCTCATTACTGTAGCTTTTCCAGTTTCATTGCTATTCACCTTACACGTTGCAGAGCTCGCTTGCGGATCAGTCACATTAATTACTGCTTTATGCTATGAGGCTCTAATATTACCTTAAGGAAAGCTCTGTACATCCAAATTCAAAGGCTGCCCAGGTGCAGTCGTGACTTAAACATTATCATTTAGTTTTCTCACACAACAAGGAAGCCTACCATTGCGAGAACTGGTAATCAGCCAAATAACCTTGTATTCAATTCAATTACAGGTCTGCAGTTCTAACAACTGAGTAAAAGTGTTGGGTTGGGTTTTTTTGTTTGGATTATTTTTTTTCTGCTCAGTTGGTTGCATTTTTGGGGTATTTTATTGGGGTGGGGTGAGTGTCTGGTCTGGTTTTTGGTTTTTTTGGGGGTGGGGGGCTTGTTTGTTTTGGTTCCAGCAGTAAATATTCGAGCCACAAGAACAGCACATACTGGGTTTATTCCCAATATTACTCTTTGGGAGGGTTCAGATATTTCTTTCAGGGATTTTACGTATGGTAAGCAGTAACAGTAACCAGAACTATTTTCATTGCACCAGCCTTCTGGATTCACTGGGGTAAATCATTTCTTATAATAGTAGCACCAAATTCTTCATGTCATTTTAAACCTCTGGATGGCTAAACCCATCCTTTACTTTACTAGTAATTACATTTTTATACAAAAGAAATATTACCTGGTTGACAAGTTAAGCTAGTACTGACAGGTAGTGTCTTGGGCTGAGCATCCCTCCTAACAGCAAAGCCCTTGCTTGGGGAGATACAGATGGATGAGGCATCCTGACACCACTTCCAGTCTGACACTGGGGAAGGTCAAAGAAATGACAACTTGCAGTTACTAAACTTGGTACAACTAGGGTTCAACCACCATCCCCTCACTGCTACTTTGCAAGACAAAAGAACTCAAAGTTTATTTTCATATTTTCTGTGCTGTTTCCATACCTGTGCATCATGAGCCACAGCTACTAACTGTATTTGTGCTGAGGCTGTCCCTGATGCTCTTGCTTTTGCATATATTAACATACACAAACACATTTTTTATGGGATATGTAGTACCCTGAAAACCTTCATTCCCACCAGCAAAAATTCTGAAAATTGTAGATTTTCCAACTTCATTCATTCCCACTGAAAACTAAGCCAGATTTCTGTTGTTATGCCAGTTGTTGAGCAGAAGGTGCCACTAAACCACAGGATACATGGATGGGACAGTTGCATCAACACACTGTCAGCTGTGGGTACAACAGGGGCACATCTGCAAGTGGTGTAAACAATAAGTGAACCTTAACAAATGCAGCCAGAAGGACTTAGAGGAACCGAGTATCTTCCCCATCTTATGCAGTAATGTGACAAGATCATGGTGCTAGCTTCACCTCTCCCACAGGACATTTACACCAGCACCACAGTTAAAGTGAATTTATCTGCTCCCTGTGACTCTACTTTTACATCTGACACAGCTAAAGTCTCTCTCTTAATTGCTTCTCTTAGACTACCAAGGTGATATCAGAGTACATGATCAACAACTTCTTTAGGATTACAAAGCGGTGGGTGAAGCAGGAAGATGGCCATGCTTGTGGCATCGGGCAGAAGGGGAAGTTTTTATTGTTCTTCTCTGTGTGGTTTTCCATATATAAATCTGATTCAATGTCCTTATATTTATATTTTAGAGCCCCACAGCTCTATAATCATGCCTGCTCTTATCCTAATCTTCCTTGGATCAACTTTTTGTCACCTGCCACTCACCAGCAACTCTTCAGGTTTGAATGGTAAACCTTGGAACTGGCATCACAGGGCCAGACACAAGACTGAACATGTAAACTATCCCTGAGCACCGCTATGCACCGATCTGTATGAGGAAAACCATCTTCATATATTCAATGCAATTTCAAGCATATCCAGGGAAAATTACATCTACAATTCAACTGCATGCTGAATTGAGTTTTCTGCAAACTTAGATCAATGAAGTATTTACATGTGTGAAATGTAAGATAACCAACTGCATTGTAGTGTAAACACCTGACACACACACTTGGGCTACCTAGAAGAAAAAAGTACAAACACCCCCAGAATGACAATTTTCCTTTCACTGAATTTATTGTGTACCCTGATATCCAATAAGGCAAACCTTTCTTGATCTCTCAATTACATGCACGCTGTTTTTTATTCACATTAGAACACAAACGCAATCCACTGGTTTCACTTCTTTACACCTTATGTATTGAGGTTTTTTATACTCTTACCTGGCCTAGTTCCATTTATTACAAGCACAGTAAAAATGATTGCCTTCTATAACTCTTTTTTTTAGCAATGCCTCCAGCCTGAAGGCTTCATGAAGTTATAAGCCAAGATTTATATGTAATGAACTACTGAAAAAGAAAAAGGTCTTAAATAAGATTCTGTCTTCAGCAAAAGAAGCAGTATATTTCAGGTAACAATGGCTGTTTAGTGAAAGGGAAGATAAAAGCGTATTTAACAAGTATTCTGAAACCATAAACTAGAATACAATATTTGCATGCTCAAATATATTACAGAAAAAGATGTTAATTCAAATCTGTACTATAGCTTAGTATTGTAAATTGAAATCCGAATAATAAACTACACTACAGACTTATATAGCTACACAGTCCAGTTGGCAAAGAAAATCCACCTAAAGATTTTATTAAAATAAACAAAATATGCATATTATTGTTAAATAGCAAGAAGAAATACTACAATGAGGTTTCCTGCCTCTGCAGCACATACCTCCTTTCTTAACTATCCACTATAATTTTCCCATAGGAAAAGCATGCAAAATAATTCTCCCACCCCATCACTCAGTTCATAAAATGGACACAGTTTTTATACAGAGGGGTTACTAAGTGAATTAAAGCTTATTTTCATGTGTGGCTTCCTGCTATACTGCATTCTGCCAAGACTCTTCCCTGACCAATTTTGGTTCAATACGTAATTTTAAGACTATTTTATTCATACAAACACATGAATTAGATCATGAAACTACAGTACTCTGATTCATTATGTCCTAAAACAACTCCTGAGAATCAAACTCCAAAGGTGGTTCTACAAGCTACTGTCATGTGTGGGTTTCATGCTTTATTTCAAATGACAATACATCCATTTTCACTGTACTGATACTTGACTGTGACTAGATAGCTTAGAATCAGACTAAACTAGTTTTAGATAGTTTCAACTACTTCTGTATCTTAAATTGAAGTACCTACAATATCCAAATGGAATTTATATCTACATCACAGAAATATCATGTAAGCATGGAAGCCAAAATGAGAACACCCTTTCCCAACAACAGGAAGTAAATAATACCGAAATAATATAATACAAAAGCCTCATGGACAATTTCTCCTAAATTACAGTATTCACTTTTGCTATGGTTTTAGTATAAAAAGCTTCAGTTTATTATATTGACAGAAAAGCTTTCTAAAAAATCTGTTTTCACTTTCAGTATAGAGAAGGAAGATAATGGTGCAAGACAAAGGTTATAAAGTGGCTATAGAAGGATAGTTCCAGTATTTAATTGCCTTAAAACCACCAAATTTGCAATCTTAGTAGTGCTAAAGAGCAAGTTACCAGTTCTGTACCTGTGAGAAGTAGTGTCCCTAACATAAGGTGAGAATGAGCCGTAAGGCTTTAATCTCAACCAGCGCAGGCATGTGACACTTGCTGTGAAAGCTGGTACTTTACCCAACTCTCTCTGCAAAGTTCTTGGAGAATCATAAAGAAACATTTAAAAAAAAAATAATGTAAATACCTGATCACCAGTTTATGAACACTCACTGGTACCTACCAGCAACTGAGAAAATATACAAACCAGAGGCTGCTCAGGAGGCAAACAAGAGCCATAAGTGATGTCCACTTGATGGAGCTGATTTCAGACCCAGGCTACATTATTTTATTAATTTAAACAGGGACATGGAAGTTTTGTATTGCTTCATCTGCCTGCTTCCATTAGTTGTACTGGAAATAAGCACTCTCATAATTGGAAGGCTTCTCACTAAGCTCCTGAGATTAGAGAAGGGAATTGCATAGTTTGGTGGTCCAGCAAAAGTACTGAAAGTATGTCCTGTATCTCTGGTCACTCATTTAGAAAACAGGAAAGGGAACAGAAAGAAACTGAAAATACAAAGGTAGCCTAAAGACAAAAACTTTAAAGGACTTACATGATGTGACTGGACTATGCTAGCAGAAAACTGGACCTCATTACCCAGGCTGACCCAGCTACCCTAAATTTCCATAAAACAAGAATCATAGTCCCCAGAAGATCCCATTCTGTCCTACCCAAGCACACTTGCACAGTTCTAGGAATACAGCACTAGAACCAGTTTTTCATTCTGAGGCTTAATTTTCCTTTCTAGCATCATGCAATCAGATTTGCATTTTGCATTTGGGAAAAAAATTCACAAAAATCATTCCCTACAATTAGCAATTTCTGCTGCAAAGAAATATACTTCCCAGTAATTCTGAGTACTTGAATGCTGTTTCTTTCTATAAATAGAGTGCTCTAGGCGATTCCCAGGAGACTGTCTCACTCCCAGGAGATCTTTAGATTTATCTTGATCATTGGCTTCCTCCCACTGATTCCCATCATCCTAGCAACTGCATTTTGAATCTAAAAAAAAACCTTTTTTTTTTTTTTTTTTTTCCACGCTGTCTGTATTACTGTCCATGAAGGTCAGGCTGCCAAACCTTTCCTTGAGTATGGGTGAATTTACTTAGTCCTGAGGAAAGCCTAACTTGTATTTCCAGGAGCATGCTGACTGCAGAGCTACAAGCAAACAATCTATTTTAGTTTCTTCCATTAGAAGGTTCACTGTAAATATATGCAGCAAGTAAATCCACAAGTAAGAAGGTATGGTCGGTACATACTTATTTTCAGGATAATGCCGGGCTTTAATATCTTCATAATCACAATTTAACATGTGAAAGGTAACTCAACCTATTGCCAGTTTCTAGCAGACACCCATGCTGAGGAATAATTGGTTGTACTGTAATAAAATAGATTTACCCTCCATAGGAATATACATATATCTTTTCTTAAATCTTTATTTATGAGACCCATCAAGTAACCCAATAAATGAAAGAAAATATTTCTATGTATCAGGCTTCTCACTTCACCTCCTAGAAAGATTACAGAACATCAACAATGCAAGGATTACACTAAAAGTTATGTATTCTAAATAATTTCAGAGTAAATAAAACACTAAAGAGAGGGATCTCTACAGAAATCCATGCAAATATCAGTTTATATGCCTATGTTTGGCTCTGAATTGCACAGATGTAGGTCAGATTTCAAAAGGAACAGTCTATTTGACAGACCTTCTGGAGATATTTATCTGACAAATCAGCCCCCCTCCCCCTTAAGATATTACCTTTATAATGTACTGAAGAAAAAAAACCAAACCCTGGCCTTTGATATTCACCTAACAGTACACTGGGTTGTGTTGAAATTAATAAATAATAGAGCCACTAGCAACACACTATTGATTTTCTGCCAGATTTGTCTATCTCCACAGAATTTTAAGAACTGCTTAAACAGATCTATCCATTATGTGTTGGAAAGAATTTTAAAACTCCCCCAGTAGGGCTGTAGTTGATGACATATTGACAGTATCTCAGAATGAAGTAATTTTGGACACACTGCTTATGTAGTCTGTAGATACAGAGCCAAAAACACATAGTTGAAGGGCAAAGTGAAGGTCAAATGCCTAAAGCACTTAAAAAGCAGATACACTACACCCCTATTGCCTCAACCCTTGGTCATCAGTTAGTGAAGACAGAAGCAATTCCTGTTATCAACTGTACAAATAAAATTACTAAACCTTCAGACTGTTTTTCCATCAAAAAGACTGCCCTAAGGACTGAGATTTTAACTCTGCTGCTGAAGAACTGAAGAGTTCTTATCTTTATTTGCTAATATAAACAGAATACCTTCACTAATTCCCCAAAGCAGCTCCCAGCTCCTTTACAGAGCGTTCCTGAAGTTCTTTTCCTGTGCTCTGCTTCTATTGTGCCACAATTTAAGAGAACATTTAATGCATTAAATCTTGAAAGCTTCAGCATTTCCATTTAAAATGTAGGGCATTAGAACATTGCCACACTGCTAATAAAATGGAATGATGTGGTTTCACATTTGTTTACCAATCCCTTGGAAACTTAGGGGGGTTTTGGGGTTGTTTGTTTTGTTTGTTTGTTTTTTGTTTGGTTTTGTGATTTTTGTTGGGGCTTTTTTGTGGTTTTGGGGTTTTTTTGTTTTTTTATTTCTTTACATTTTAAATGCACAAGTTTAATAGAACATATGAGAGTGTTGGTTCAATTTGGACAGGAAACTAAAACAAGAACATGTTAATCAGCTGCGTAAATGCTCCTTCTTGCGCTATTCCTGTTTTCTGCTCTTTTGCTTCAGTTGAAATGTTTTCCTCATTATGGTCTTGATTAAGAAGTTTGATGTGCTGACCTTGAATATCAAATTAAGCTCCACACTGCAAGCAAAAAATCCTATCTTCTCTAGTGGCTTATAAACTCATTAGACACTTTAGACAGAGTTTTAAAATTTGCTGACACTAAGTTCATTTAATATGGAACAGAACCGTTAAGATTTATGAGGCAAATTTGCAGCTAAATGAAATATACGATCTCCAGGTGATTTCCAACAGGAATCCCTTCCATCTAGGTTTTGCTTTGCTTTAAAAACAATGCCCTCTTAAATATCAGACTGTTAATTATCTTCTCATTTTCCAGTCAAATGATCAATAGAAAAAAAAGAGACAACAGTCTAGCAGCTGTTGGTACAAATCTGAGCCAGAAAGGCTACAGCACTGAAAGACAGTGTTTGCTTGGTGCTGCACGGCTTGATACAGTTGTGTTGTGCACAGAAGTTCAAAAGGAATAATTCTGATGTAAAAGTTCACTTGCTGCTATGTAGTGAAAATAATTTATTTCAGATGCCATGTTTCTGAAGCTGCTGCATCAGAATTTTAAATCTTTTTGCCACATATATTCTCCCAGGGCACACAAAGTGAATCAAGACTCTTTTTTTTTTTTTGCTTTCATGAATTCTAGACTTTGACAAGAGTTCACAGAGAAAAAAATAACTTGTGAACATCAATCAAGCCCTCTGCGCCTGGTCATTGCTTAACATGCTTTATTTTCATTTTGGCAGGGTATATTTTGTTCGCATTTAAAATAAGGCATCTGATATTAAATAAAAGTCATTTAGCTAAAAGGCAGTTCCACGAACAATGCCAGTCTCATCTAACATGCAGGATAAGAGCCATTAAAGAAAGTTTAATTCAGTTGTTTGTAAAGACATTTAAAGGGGATGTCAGAATGTAAAGCCTGGTCACAATATGAAGGAGGGATAAGGTGAAGGAGATATAGGGTAAAATTTATTATTGGAGTAATATTCTCACAAGACTAATTTATTCAACATAAGGAAAAGCATGTGTCACATACCCTCATGCTGCCAAGAATCAGCTAAGCAGATACACTGTAGAGAAAGGGTCAATATGAGGACACAGAAGCACCTAAAATACCTAGCAGCCTTCCCTAAATACTCAGCTGAAATTATTCTCTCTCATGTTCCACATGCTGTGCAACACAACAGTCTCAAGCCGTATGGCACCAAGGATGCTGATGTGCACTTCTGCTGTCATCCTGGCCAAAAACCCAGAACAGCAGCAGCTGCCACAGGGATGTCTCTTCTTCCACATTGATCATTTTGCTAAATAACGAATATCAGTGCAGCTGCACACATCACAGCTCCAGGGTGGAGGCTTGTGTGGCTCATTCCAAGACCTTCATGGAAGCCTGATGCCAGTCTGTGGGTTACTTGTTAGAAGAGGATCCAAAAATCAGAGTGGTAGACAGGATGTGTAACCAACTGATGCAGCCTTGAGCACAAAAATGGAGTTTTTACAGAGTTTTACTTGGAGCCAATTTTGCTTCAAATATATACTTCACAAGAGAATATAAATACAAGTAAAAATTTGATATGCCAATAGAAAACATGTACAAATTCTCAGGTCAGAAATGTTTATCTAGTTTATTCAAACTTGCCTGAAGAAAGAACGGCATCAACAGAACCTGATATTAGTGCTCAGTTGACTTTTCTATTCTTACAGTTGTGTGAGCGGAAGCAGATATATCTAACGTCAGCATTAACTGCTGTAGCTGCAATACAAACTAGGATGACAAGGTGGAAAGAGGGGTCACATGTTGACCTTGTGAGTAAACAAAACAGAGAGTGTAATTTCAGTCCACAAAATACCAACATGCAAATATGAAAGGACAACAAAAGGACTTTATGCCACATTCAAGTTGACATTTCTAAGATCTTTACAGAAATGAAGGCTTTAAAAGTGTCACACAGCTAACTACATCAGTGTGTGACCTTCACTAACCCAAGTAAAAGTGAACCTAAATATAATAGTTAATCAAAAGATGAGGTGAGACATGGGAAGAGACCACTTTTGCTTCCTCTTGAACAAGAGAGTTAAGAGGAAAGAACTGCACTCAACCCTGAATGGGGGGAAGAAAAATATTAGCTAACATCTTTTCTTGTAGCTGATCTTTCCCTGGGAGAATACAATTGGCTTTAACATACAACAACAAAGAAGTCTGTCTTGCATTTTGGCCACTGCTCATTTGATAAAGTACCAAGGAGTGTTTAATTAATGCCACAAATCCTTCTGAAAATCAGAAATAATGTACTGGGGTTTAGTTAAATGCCAAAAGAGAGCTAAATAGCAAAACACAACATGCAAAGTTGTAACTTGTGTCTACGTACATTGTACAAACCAATCATTTTTTTATATTTTGCACTTAATCTATAGCAGCACATCTAAAATTTTTAAACCAAAAATACCATCTTCAAACACAATTTTATGTGTTTCATCTACCCCTTTTTCTTCTCTCCTGTTTAATGTTAGAATGCTTACCTTTGAAATTCCTGTTAATGAACATCTGCATTTGTTCTAAAATAATGCACAGGAAGCCCTTCTCCCATTGCTCCGCTTCCCAGATCTACCACATCTTTATTCCCCAGTTAGCTATTGCAACACACAAGCTGATCATTCACCCGCAGATGTTCTGCCACGGCTTGCATTAGCATGAAGTTTCACTTAAAATTTTTAATTGAAACAGACACAAAATTTGTGGAGCTTGGTGTGTTTAAGAGATACTTGTCGTTTTGCTCTGTTCTACAAGATACAGCAGTTGCACAAGAGGGCTGCCTCACCCTCTTTCTGAGAACACTTTACTTCACAACCACTTCTACATAGACAGCAATGTTCTTACTGGCATGAAGGTAGACAAACTGGGCAGCTAAAGGAATAGGATTTCCTCCCCTCTTTCCTTTCATATTTTCTATAACTTCCTGAAAGTAAATAAACCACATCCCCCCCCCCAAAGAAAAAACCCAAACCAGACTTTATACGAGAAAGCCAAGTTCTATAAAATTTGGTGCTCTGAAATGTTTAACTAAATACAATGAAAAAAGCAAGTTAAGGTTCAGTCTATGTTTTCAGTGAAAGCTGCCTGCATGTAGGTCATAAAATAAGAGCATGAATAGTGGTTTAGCCCCTCAGTTTTTAATTTCTTTGGATTTATGTCTGGTACTAAACCAGGAAACCAAAGTCCAACAGGAAAAGAGGAAAACCTTGCTAAAACTCTGTCCCCATGGATTAACAGCAACAGAACTCAAAAAATAAAAATAAAAATTTAATGACCATAAGATCTGAAACAAAGATACAAATACTAGAACATAAGGCTTCTAAAGCAATCACTCAACAACTTTACATAGGGATTAATAAGACACATCTGCTTATGCTAGATGGAAATCCTACCAGTGGCCCAGGAGCTTTCTTCCAATCCCAGGTCTATACTATTTGATGGGAATCTCTTAGTCTCTAACATAATTGCCATCAACATTCTCTTGTGAGACAGGAAAACACCAATCTTTCCATTTCACCAAGGGGAAGATTGAGGGCCCTGTCTGGGCTTACAGAGGAAGGAGAGAGCTGCTGCCCCAGTAAGTACACACACCATACCGAGATCTCACAAGGCCTCATTTCAGTCTTTCACATACTGGTGAATGTTTCCTTGTTGAAACACTTCTTCTATTCTTTTACCTATAGTGAAGTCTCAAATTCCACTGGCTGCTGCTAGACATCTGCATACCACATGCATTCAGAGTTATCCTTTGTCATTTTAAGTGTTAGAAAATCTAGTAACATTTGTGCTTTCAAGTTCTCCCAGACCTTAAAACCTCATTTCTATTACTATTTGCTTTAGCAAATACCAACCATTTGTTTTTCCCCTTCCCTGGTTTAGCACATTTTCAACCCCCATCCAACCTCATCGGGATGCTGTGTTTCTCAGTAACGTGATCTGATAAAAACAAAAAACTCATCCCATCACCCATTTTTCCCTATGTTTTAGTCTTCTCTGAAATAAACTAATTAACTATTCTCCTACCTTTTCAAAGATCAGTGAATCTCAATCGGCCCTCATTAGTGAATTCTCTTATCTTAGCACAAAATGTAACTATCAAAAGAATTTCTTGAATCTTCCATAGTCTTATAAACAAGCCAGCAGAAGCTTCTGGATGGAAGGGGTTTAAATACTGCCATGTACAGTTTAGTTTTGCCAAATGAAATTATTTCTCTATGCACCCAAGAACATAAATGTATACAAAATAAACAGCATAAACTATTTTTAAGTCTCTAAAGAGTCGGCTGCTCTGTTTCTGGTGTGTGGTACCAATCAACAAGCAGGAATTGCCAAAAAAACAGACAGACATAAAAGAAAACCAGGAAGAACTATCTTGAAATATCCAGCTTTCAAAAAGAGCTCATGTTTTTAGATTAGTATCTGAACTTGGGTTAACTTACAGAAAAGTCTTGATCACTTGCAATATAAAGACACAAGCACTACCAGATGGGTTAAGGATTATTAACAGCATTATTAAATGGTATCCTTCATCTTAAAATACTTAATGTTGACATACTGAAGGGGTTTGATTTTCATTTCATGTTGTTTCAATGCTACTGTTTTTTCTCAGGTCTCTCTCTGTTCTCATCTCCTTGTCTTCTCCAAAGGTACCCTCACAGGGATACTAATAAGCGGAATGAGAATAATGCTAAGTGTGGCAGGTATCCAATTTCCAAGCACAAAGCTCTGATTCCAAGTCCCCAGAGTCCAAACCAACCTACATGAACATGTATAGCAGGTTCTGTGTGCAAAGTCACTTGCTTATGTCCCACCCAAAAGGAAGACAATCTTATTAAAGGAAGTAGCACAGTGGCTTAAATGAAACTCTATTTCTAATTTCTTTATAAGGTAATCAATCAGGCATTCAAAACAGCAGAAAAATTAGCTGCAAAATTATCTAGTCCTCCAGCTGCTAAGGATTCATAACCACCTTCCTGTTTTGCATCCTGATTCAAGTGGTGAGCTTCGAATCGGAGAAATTCATCTTCTGCCACTAAGAAATGTTAAAGCAAACCAGCTGCCACTCCTTGCAGTCAAGGGCAGCCTATGGCAGACCCCCAGGACAGGCCTCCCCCGCAGCACTCACCTTCAGCTCCCCCAGAGCAATGCTTTTATGAGAGTGCATAAAGCAATAGAGGATTTTAAGAGCTGGCCCATTTTCACTGCTGGGTAGATCTGAATTTGCTAGAAAGGTTGAATTGCCCATTTAGATTAGTACAAGTGCACAAATGCAAAAAAAAAAAAAAAAAAAAATCCTCCAA
>NDXB01005493.1:23913-38299 GCA_002631895.1 Agapornis roseicollis | reverse complement strand
ACACACACAGCCGGTAGCTTTGGCACAGGGTGATTCGGTTGAAGGGACCTTAAAGCTCGTCCAGCCCCAAGCCCCGCCGCGGGCAGGACCATGTGAGCTTATGTGTGAGATGTCCGGTTAAGTACGGAGGGAGTGTGCAGATCTGACCCGCGGTTCTGTGCTCCTGCAGTTGGAACAGCTGGGGACGGACAAAGCAAAAAGGAATCATAGACTCATAGAATAGTTCGGGTTGGAAAAGACCTTAAGATCATCCAGTTCCAACCCCCCTGCCATAAGCAGGGACACCTCACACTAAACCATCGCACCCAAGGCTTCATCCAACCTGGCCTTGAACACTGCCAGGGATGGAGCACTCACAACCTCCCTGGCCAACCCATTCCAGTGCCTCACCACCCTCACAGCAAAGAATTTCTTCCTTAGATCCAATCTAAACCTCCCCTGTTTCAGTTTGAACCCGTTACCCCTTGTCCTGTCACTGCAGTCCCTAATGAATGAAGAGTCCCTCCCCAGCATCCCTACAGGCCCCATCAGATACTGGAAGCTGCTCTGAGGTCTCCACGCAGCCTTCTCTTCCCCAGCCTGAACAGCCCCAACTTTCCAGCCTGTCTTTGTGTGGGAGATGCTCCAGTCCCTGCTCATCCTCGTGGCCTCCTCTGGACTTGTTCCAACAGCTCCATGTCCTTTCGATGCTGAGGACACCAGACTTAGAAAGCTGAAAATTGATAGCAAGGGTTAGAGATGATCCTGCAGGAGCAGCAAAGATAGTCAAAGCCTTCACTATTGCCCTAGACCTGGATTAGGATGATGTTGATTTAATGTTAGATGCAATCACAGGCACTGAAAAGGAACTAGTACTTAAAGCTGCCAGAACCCCTGTTCAGGCATTAATCACTGCAGAAACATTGCAGAGAAATGCAGACAATTATGTCCCTACAGCTAAACCACAATAGGATTATAATAACCCCAATCATTACCAGCTTCTCAAAAAGTAGGAAACACGGATTGCATTTGGATTGGAGCATGCGATTCCTAAGTCACTGAACTGGGGAGCTTTATGTGCTGTCAAACAAAACACAGGTGAAAGTCCTACAGGCATTTTGGATAGATTACAGGAGCAATGTGAAAATATACTACCATGGACCCCTCTGCAGACCAGGGAAAGCAGCAGCTGATACCTCTCTAGGACAATCCTCAAATGATATTACAAAGAAACTACAAAACCTCAGAGCAGAGGGCCAGAGAGGTACCAAAAAGCTGATTGAGAAAGCATGGAGGGTGTACCACAACCAAGGCAAAACTTAAGTTGAACAATTACTCATGCAACCATTGCAGCCTTAGGGAAAAGAGACTATCAGGGAAATACTGAAACTCAAGGTGCATGGAAAGATTGCTTTCGGGAGAGTACAACGAGAGCCCCTAATAACAGGGAATGGCCTAATCACTTCTCTGCCCAACCTGTAGCTGCGTGTCGGACAGCACCAATGCAGGTGTAGGACTTGCACCATTGTCCCCCCTGACACCTGCTGTGCCCCAGCCCCGCTCCTGCCCCCAGCCCTGCCTGGCACCATGGGGACACTGGGGACAGAGGTTGTGCAGCCACCTCCTGAGTGCCGTGCGGGAGCAGCTCCGGGGCAGACCCCAGCGCTGTTCCCGGTGGCGCTGGGGCGGGAGCCAGACCCCCGGCTCGGGTTGGCCGGTTCCCGGGGAGGGGATGCCCAGAATAGCTGCGCTACCCGATCCCGGAGGGGCCGCGGCTCTCTCCTCCTCGCCGTCTCCTCGGGGCTGACATTGGAGCGCAGCGGGATGGCGGGCGGCCGGCGGCGAGGGGGCAGCGGGAGACGCGGGGCCCCCCGCCAGCAGCCGGGGACCCTCGCACCGGCCCCTGCACCCGCAGCCCCGTCTGCCACAGCCACCACCGTGACCCAGAGGAACGCAGGCGCTGCCCCCAAACCCGGCCGCACCAAGAAGCCGGCCAAGGAGCCGGAGGCGAGGGCGCCCGATGTGGACTCCCTGGGCTTCCAAGCCATGGACCGCAATGTGCCGGGGCTGTCCCACGTCATCCTCCAGAAGCTCAACATGAAGAGCTACGAGGACTACAAGTGAGTGAGCACCCTTGGGTGCGTGTTTCCCCCCCCGCCCCCCACGGACAGAGCATCCCGTGTGTGTGCCTGCAGCTGGAACATCTCAGTCTGTATGTGGGTGCTCTGATGGGGCTCCTGGGTACACCCCTCCCTCTGCCCATTCCTGGTTCTCCATCCTGGGACAGGATGCTCCTGGCTGGAGATAGAAGTCCCGGTAGCCTTGGAGAGAGAACATTTGCCTCACTGTGATGGCAGAGCAGGTTGTGCTGGATCCTTCCCACTCCCCCTACATGTGCAGGTCTGCCATGGACGGGAGGAAAAGTGGCAGTGATTTCGGCATCCGAACTTACTTTGAGATGTTCCAGAAGATGGAGGACACATTCAAGTTCTGTGCTGAGTGCAGGAAGCTTCCCGATGCTCTCCCAGACCCCAAAAGCCTCCGGCGATGCAAGAGGTATGGCAAGGGGATGTGGTTTGATGGCAAGGGGATGAATCCATCTCCTTGCTTCCAAGCAGGGTGAAGCCAGGGCGGGTATTGTCCCAACACCCACCTCCAGCTACAGGGCATGTCCCAAACCACAGCGACACAGCTCTGGGAGGGGTGTCAGGGAGCCTTGGTTTGGCAGGCAGAATCCTTTCCCCTGCCATGTCCGGGCATGCTGCCTGTGTCCCCAGGTGCCAGAACGTGTACTACTGCGGCGTGATGTGCCAGCGTGCCAACTGGCCACTGCATAAGAAGTTCTGCAAGAAGCTGAAGCTGGTGGCCCTGGATCGGCTGGTAGAGTGGCTTGTCTTCACAGGTGGGGCAGGGGATGCTGCGTGTACCCCTCCGGGCCTGCCTGACCCCTACACCATGCTGCACAAATCCCATGGAGGGATGGGGGAGTCCTTCCTCCTGGCTTGGGTGTCTGGTGGGACAGGCAGCCTGGGCTGTGGAGCCACCACCATTGTGACTCCCAGTGCTTCTCTCTATTCCTCCAGGAGACATCCCCTTTCCCACAGAGACCTGGACGAAGCCTCCCTGGGAAGTGGAGGGCTGGGAGGACTGGTTCTCCATGCAGGAGCAGCTGGAGGAGAAGCTGGGTGCTATCCTGGCCGGGCGGTACATGACCCTGCTGTGGGCCAATGCTGGGAAGCCACGGCCGGAGGACAGGGAGCTGTGTGACTCCGTCCGGCGCCTGGTCACCGACTTCCATTCGCGGCCGCTCACCATCGGCCTGGGGCTGCGGCTCTTCAGCATCCAGCCCCTCGCCAAGGCCCTCACTGTGCACGTGGTGGGAGCGTCCCACGTGGAGACCCTCAACGCCCGGCTGACAGACTACGACGAGCTGACGCGCATGTTCCCGGGGCACCACGGCATGGAGGTGGTGATGGTGGGGGTGGATGTGGTCGATGGACCCATCATGAGGCCACCCCTGGCCACCCCAGCGCCCCAGGGAAGGGTCTATCTCAGCAGCTACAAGGGGCTCTACCATGACTTTTGGGAAAGCCACGTGGAGACCAAACTGGCCGCCCGCCCTGACCTGGTGGTGGGCTTTCACCCGGGTGAGTTCCTGTACCTCCTGTAGGAAAACAGACTGGGAAAGTTGGGGCTGTTCAGCCTGGAGAAGAAAAGGCTGAGTGGAGACCTCAGAGCAGCCTTCCAGTGTCTGAAGGGGATAAAAGATAGTGGGAAAAGGGGAAAAGGATAGTGGAGTAGGGCTCTTCATTAGGGACTGTAGTGATAGGACAAAGCATAACGGGTTAAAACCTATCCAGGGCAAGTTCAGGTTAGATATAAGGAAGAAGTTCTTTACTGTGAGGCACTGGAATGGGTTGCCAAAAGAAGCGCTAAATGCTCCACTCCTGGCAGCGTTTCGGGGCCAGATTGGACAGAGCCTTGGGCGACATGGGCTAGGGTGAGGTGACCCTGCCTATAGCAGGGGGTTGGAACTAGGTGATCTTAAGATGATCCTACACAAACCATCTGTGGTTCCATGATTCTGTGGAGGGGACTGGACCCTCACCACCACACTGCTAGCAGCAGGGTGTCCCCAGAAGGATTCCGGTCCCTCAGCACCCCAGCTGGTGGCTTGGGACATATGCGGGGCTCTGCAAGCTACAACAGGCAACCATGCAGCCAGGGTGATGCCTTGGGGCTTGGCTGTTTTGTCCCCCTCTCAGGGTGCTCAGTGTCCTGCCTGTATCACCCACCTGCCACATAAGCAGCTCCCAAAGGGGTCCCTGCCTGTGGCTCTCAGTGTGGTGGCTCAGCCCAGGCACCCAGAGCCATGCTGCTGAGGAGATGGTACCCACCTTGCTAAGGGTGGCAAACTATTGCCAGTGTCACCGTGTACCCTGGAAGGAACGTGTGCTGTTAGATCCGGTGCCAGGGTGGCACAGGAAGAGGTGAGACTCTCACCACTGTGTCTCCATAGGTTTCCACGCCTGCCCAGACCTGCTGGCAGGCTGGCTGCCCACCCTGCTGCTGCTGCGGGACTACCGCTTGCCCGTCCTCTTCACCGTGTACAGGTGAGCACAGCCCCACTGCCCTGCTGTGCTGGCACCACCACCGGCACACCATAGCGGGGCCTGGCCTTTACTCTCCTGGCAGTGAGCAGGAGCTGAAGTCCTCTCTGCAGCTCCTGGTGGAGCTCGAGATGCACATCATGGGCTATGCCACCAACCCGTTCGCCTCGCTGCGGCCCGAGCAGGTCTACTCCAGCCCCAACAAGGCTCCTGTCTACTGCAGCTCCTACTATATCACCCTGCTGGGGCCGGTGGCATCAGCAGTGCCGGGTGCTGAAGACCTGGAGAGTGGTGATGGCTGGTGGGGAGAGGAGCCCAGTGCTGCTGGTGGGGCTGGGGGCATCACCCCAGGGTTGGCCTGACCCAGTGCAGACAGCACCATCCTGCCCACTGGATCCCCTGCCCCTCGCTGCCCCATCACAGGACCCTATCTCCCCATCCCAGAACTGGCAGTCCAGTCATTCCTCACTACACACATCCAGTCGTGGGACACACAGCACTTTGTCACAGGCACGGCACCCCTCCATGGCATGGAATAAACCTCCACCAGCAGCTGGCTGGCGTGTCTCGAGCTTTATTTCCAAAAAAGCCTGTGTTTTCCCAACGAAAACCGAGGGCTGAGCCCTCCTCGGGCAGCCACAGCTTCTGGAGGGATAGCAAAGGGGACCCCACTGCAGGACCTGCCGTGCCTGGGGGTCCTGCGGGGAGTCCCCACCAGCACCCGTTGGTTCCCGTCACTATCACACACGCTGTGCCCCTGCGCCGGTGCCTACCCTGCAGCGTGGTGCTCCAGCATCACCCATTGGGTACGCGGGCACCGTCTTGCCACCTCTGGGCCACTCAGCAGCCTCGGCGGTAACCGGGCCGGGTGGCGCTGAGCGAACCGGCTCCTGCCCGGTGGTGCTGGGGACCGCTCACGGTGCAGGCAGCGGCGCTTGATGGTGGCAATGGCCTGCACGGGCACCGTCCCCAGGGCTCCCTGCGCCCCAGCGGCGGGTTCCTGCCCGCGGCTGCGGTGGGCAGCGTGGCCGGCACAGTCCCGCGCCGCCGGCATCACTCGGCGCCCCTGCGCTCCCGCAGCGCGGGCAGCGTCAGTGTCTCCGGCGCCGACTTCTTGCGCGGGCGAGTTTTGGGGGGGGCGAGGAAGTCGGGGGTGTCGTCGCTGAGCGGGGTGGAGGGGGCGCTGGCGGGGGCCGAGTGCGTGGCCGTGGGCTGCCCCAGCTCGCTGACCGCGATGGCGGGCGCCACCAGCCCGACGAGCTCGTTGGTGGCCTCCTGCGTCTCCCGCTCGTAGCGCCTCACCTCCTCCATCGTCATCCCTGCGAGCACAGCCCGGCTTGGAGCCGCTCGGCACGGACAAACCTGCGCCCCGGCACCGCGGGGCGGCTCTTCAGCGAGCTGCGTGCTGGGAAGGGGACAGGGGGACTTGCAGGGCAGGGGACGCTGCCCCCATCTCCGGCACCAGCCCAGGCAGCGGTGGGGAAATGACGGGCAGGCAGCGCAGGCAAAGGGATGCGCAGGCAGGGCAGAGGGGGACCCTTGCCTCAGGGTGCAGGGGGAGCTCAGCGCGCACCATGCACAAGCCCCCTGCCTGCACCCGCCCGCAGGCAGTGTGGTGGGGTCCGAGGTCCCTGTGCCCTGCAGGCAGCATGTGGGAGGGGTTTAAGGATGCTGGCTCCCTAGCTTTTGGTTTGTGGCCACTTGCATCTGAGTCTCGAAGTCCCGGACCTCTTCCAGGGACATGTCTGGAAGGCAGAGAGCCGCTCGCCGGGATGGCACTGCTGCCAAAACCAGGGGCTCCCGTCCCCGTGTCCATGTGTGACAGCATGCGTTGCTGCCAGACCAGGGTGCAGGTGGTGCAGGTGGTGCAGGCAGCACAGGCAGGAGTGCTTGGGCTCTGCTCCCCGCCCCTCGCATCAGCCAAGCCTCCCTAGGCGTGCAGCAAGCACAAGGCAGCGTTCTGGGATGCAGGCAGGGGTGAGGGCAGGGAGCAGAGCAGCGCAGGCAGCAGGATGCAGGGAGCTGGAGGAAGAGTGGGAGCTGCCCGTGGGGTTAGTGGCATTACGGTTAAACCCACAGCCCCCTCCCACCACGCCAGGCCCATGTCCCCTTGCCACCGGCAGCACCGGGGGGACTCACCGCACCACTCGTCCACCCATGCAAACGCCTGCCGGTGCCCGATCAGCAGGATGTCCCGGATCACCTGTGACACACCACGGAGCTCAGCACCTCGTCACTGGTCCCCCAGTGTCCCCGCCCCCCAACGGCCTGGAGCTGCCCCTCACCTTGTGCACGAACTGCTCCACCCGCGTCTGCAGCCCCCAGACCTCGAACTTGACGCTCACCAGCTTGTAGGAGCACATGATGGGTTTGGTGTGCTGGCGCCAGCCCTCCCGCAGTGGCCCCCGGCCCGTCTTGGCCGAGCTGAAGAAACGGGGGTCCTGGGAGAGCACAGCAGGGCTGTGAGCCCTCCCCCTTCCCCCCCCCAAACCTGCGACAGGGGACAAGGGGTGGCCCTTGGGAGCTCCGCGATACCTCCGGGCTGCGGTAATACCGCTCGGGGATCTCGTCAAAGGCGATGTCCAGGAAGGAGACCTCGTGGTCGCCCAGGATTTTGTCACTGTGGAAGATCTGGGGAGGGAGGGAAGGAAGGGTGAGAGGCGTCGGTGTCCTCCCTGGTGAGGGTCTCGGGGCTCAGCTCTCTGCGCACAGACTCACGTTCTCGCTGTCCCCGCAGTTGTCCTCGTACTTGGTCTCGATGTAGATGGAGAACTTGGGCAGGAAGGAACACTGCAGGGACCGGCTGTCAGCTGGACCCCCAGCCAGGGGGACACACTCCCAGTGAGACCCACCCCAAGCAACACCCATCCTCGGGGACACCCAGCCCCAAGGACACCAGTCCCAAAGAACACCCACCCCAAGGAAACTCAGCCCCAGGGGATGCCCAGTCCCAAGGGAAACCCACCCCGAGGGCCACCCCAACCCAAGGGACACCTAGTTCAAGGGATGCTCAACCAAGGGACACCTAACCTAACAGTACTCACCCCAAGGGAGACCCACCCCGAGGGACACCCCACCCCTGAAACTGCTGACCCCAGGAACACCCATCCCTGGGGGATACTTCCCCCAGTGCCCCATTCCCCAGTCAGGGCAGGTGCTGGGGAAAGGGCCAGGTCCCCCCCTGCCATCTCCTTACTGTGTACTCTGCAGGGACACAGCAGCACATCAGCAGCATCACAGGGGTGGCACCATGGGGGAGAGAGGGAGACGTGAGACTGAGCAGTGGCTCTAGCCGGGCTCTCCTGGCACCCAATGGCCACTGATGGAGATGGGCAGAGTGCCTGGGGGTGCCTGTTCCCCTCTCCCTGCCCTGGCTCACCGGTGATGGTGTAGGGGTAGTAGTTCCAGGCCTTCTCTGTGATGTAGAAGATGCGGGGGGTTACTGCCCGTGCCCAGCTCGGCAGTTTGCTGCAGGAACCACAGCAATATGGGGGTCCATTCAGGGCAGGATGTGGCCGCAGCACCACCCAGCCCTGCTCCCCCTGCATGTGGGACTGCCCTCACCTCCAGCCCAGGATCCCTCCAGGACCATCCCCAAGGAACCCTCCCACCTCCCCAGCACCCTCATCTGCACTCCCATGCCCCTACCCTCTTCCTAGAACCCCCATCTCCTCCCCAGGCACCCTTATCCCCCTCTCCACACCCAGGGCCAGGACCCCGGTAGGCCCGGGCCCCGGGGAGCTGGGCGGAGGCTTGATTCATCCGCAGGCGTTATAAATACCATCCCCAGGAGGGGAATCGTGAGCACCGCCGCTAAAAATAGCCCGAGTCACGGCAACGCTGCCGGTGCCGCGGTGTGCCGCAGCGGTGGGGGGGGGACACCGGCTGCCAGCGGGCACCCAGGGGACACCGGGACAACCCCGGGGTGAGCTGAGCACCAGCTGGAGCATCCCCGCTGAGCCCTGGCACCGCAGCCGAGGCATCCTCTGGCGCTGGAGATGGGTGCTCACTGGGAGATGGGTGCACCCTAGGAGGTGAGTGCAGAGCCCAGAGAGGGGGGAACGCCAGAAAGTGGGTGCACCCTGGAGGTAGCCCCCGAGATGGGTGCACCCTGGGTGATGGGCTCACTCTGAGTGATGGGTGTAGCCTCCGAAGATGGCAGAGTGCGTGCTTGGGAGATGGGTGCACCCCAGAAATGGGCATACCCCGAGAGACAAGGTGAAGCCCCATGGCTTGGGTGCAGGCCCCAAGGATGAGTGTACCCTAGGATGTAGATGCACCCCTGGGAGATGGGGGCAGCCCCATTGCAGGGTGCCAAGCACCCAGAAGGGATATTCCTGGGAATTGCGGAGGAGAGAGGGATAGGGCCTCACCTGGAGAGGTGGACGCGCTTCTCTGTGAACTGGCCGTGACCGTGGATGGGGTCCTCGTGGGGCTCGTTCTTCACCACCTCGACACCCTCGCCCTTCTCGCTCTCCTGGTGGCTGTGCTTGCTGATGGTATAGAGCTGCCCCACGCGGTACTGCAACCACAGCACCCAGCTCAGTGCCACCCCTGCGCCGCACCCTCCGGACACACCACTGAGCAGGGAAACTGAGGCACGGAGCAAAAGGGTGACAGACCAAGTGCTGTGCAGCAGGTAGGGGTTTCCTAGGGCTCCCTTCTCCAGCATCCCTGCCCAATGGCTGCTCCGGTGCCTAGGTGAAGCTGGATTGCACCCACCCAGCTCTGCACTGTCCAGGTGCCTTGCAGAATGCCTGGAGGCTTTGTGCTCAGCAAGCTACCTGGCAGCCAGGGAAAACTACACCTAGGTATGGATATGGATATATATGTGTGTGTATTTGAGGATGCGGCTGTGCAATGAGTGCTTTATTGTTCCACTGAAGATTCCATCCATCACCAGCCCCTCCCTGCCCCATTGAAGACCTCCCTGTAGTGTGACCACAACCCCATGCCTGGGGAGAGCTGGTGCTGCCCAATGTATGCACCATGGCTGCAGATCCCCAGAACAGCCCCATCAGTGCTCAGGAGCATCCTTTGTCCGGAATGCTGCTGACTGCCAGCTATTGACTTGCTGCTGGGAACTGGAGCTCCCTGCTGGAGCAGTGATTGAGATGGTGCTCCCCATCAGAGCACCCGAGCCCTGGTGCCCTTTGCCCAGCGGTTCATCCTGTGGTCCTGGGACTGGGTTGCCCCAAGCAGACCCTGGTGCCGCCATTGGACTCCATGTCCCAAGGTCACTGCGCCGAGGGATGGGATGTCCTCACTCTGCACCCCAAAACACGGCTCAGCACATGCACGGAGCATCCCAAGCCCAGCAGCCATGGCCAAAGCTCACCCCCGTGGCTCAGCCAAGGTCCTTGCCACAAGCCACACCATGAGGAGATGGGAAAGGGGACACTGTGTCCCCCAGCCCCTTTCCAAGCAGTCACCCCACTGCTGCAGGTACCCCCAACCACAGCCCTCTCCATCGGTGGATCCTGGGCACCCAGGGGCTGGAGACCCCCTGCCACTGCACCCCCCCTTCCGAACCGACACCCCCTTTCCCCCCAGCCCCCCTCACCTCCTCGGTGGTGAGCGGCATGCAGATGCGGTACTCCTTGACGAGCATGGTGGCAGGGCCACAGGGTCAGGTGGAGGTTGGGGTGCTGGAGGGGGCACAGCTCATCCTGAGGGACCCAAGGACGGGTGGTGAGCACACGGCAGCTTCTCCACGCTCCCGTCCCATCACCCCATGCTAGAGGATACCGGCGACTTCATGAGCCGTTGCCATGGCAGTGGCGTGAGGTCACCAGTTAGAGGATGAGTCTGGGTGTACCCAGTCGGGGACACCCCAAAAGCCCTCGGCGTTAACCTCTTCCCTGCTGGGCAAACACACACTCCTTTCCCCTCCCTATACACCTGTCTTGGAGCACGCCTAAACCTCACAAGATACGGTGCCATGCCTTCGGGGTGCCACATCCACACCCAACCACAGTGGCCAGCAGGGATGCTGGAATGGGATCCAACATGCTGATGCCCATGGGGACTCACCCCGAGGGCACCCGTCCGGTCCTGGGCTCCCGGGAAGCACCCGTGCTCATGTCTCTGGTGTGGGAGGTCTCTTCCCGAGAAGAGGCTCCCCAGCCTCCCCACGGCTGACCCCCCCCCCAGCACTCATCACCCCCAGCATTTCCAGGCTGCCCTGCTCACTCCCCCGGTCCTCGCTCCAGGGATACATCCCAGGGATGCTTAGGGTAGATAATGGAGCAGCTCCGGGGGCTCCTAGCTGTGCTCTCCAGCTCCATGGGGCAGGGAGGGGACATGAGCACCCCGGGCCATCACCCTGAGCGGGGCATCAGGCTTTGGAGGGGGCACACGGGGTCTGGTCTGAGGTCCGCCTGGGAACACAGGAGCATCCCTGGGGGGCACAGAGGCGTTCCTGGAGGACACGGGGAGACACTGGGGCATCCCTGTGGGACTCGGGAGCACCCTGCTGACAGGGAGGAGGGCTGAGGGCTGGAGCCGGGCTGCGCGTTGTCGTCCCGGCACCGGAGCAGCTCAGACCGGCCCGGGGGGGGGGGGGGCTGTGGCTGCGCGGAGCAGGGGGGTACGGACACACCGCCCGGGGGCTCCGGCCGCGCTGCGCGATGCCCGGGACCGGCAGCATCGGCGCCGCTTTCCGTGCCCAGCCGCCCGTCCCCACCGCTCGCCTCCGGCTCGGCCTCTCCGCTCATCCTTCCCGGGACCGGAGCTCCCGCCTCCCGCTGTCCCCCGCTCCGCCCGCCCGTCCGCACTCACCCGGGCCCGCGGCGGAGCCCGCTCTCCCTCTCCCCCTCCGCCGCCGCCGCCGCCGCCGCCGTGCCCCCGCCGTCCCGGGCCGTGCGCAGGAGCGGGCCGCCCCCCGCCCCGCCCCGCGCCCCGCCCCGCGGTACACTGACCCCTAGGGGCAGGAATGCACCGGCACCACACCGGCATTGGAACGGCACCGGCACCGGCACCGCACTGACATTGAACCAGCATCGCACCGGCACTGCACGGATGCTGCACTGGCATTGCACTTGTACCGGCACCAGCATCACACTACACAAGCACCATCAGCGGGAGGCCCTCTGGCACGGCACAGGACCGGGCCCCCGCGGCACAGCCCAGGCCGGCACCGGGGCTCCCTGCACCCACCGGGGTCCCTCGGCAGTCACTGTGTGCCCTGGCAGGGAGATGCTCTGCGGTCCCCAGCCGGGTGCAGGGAGCTGGGACTCTCCAAACCTGCCCCGGCACTGCAGTCCCCTACACCCCACTGCCAGCTCAGCGCCGGCACCCAGCACCATCGCCGCCCCGTATGCCGGCACTGCCAGCCAGAGCCAAACACCTAACTCCCATCCAGTGACAGAAACGGCCCAGCCGCGCTGCTCGGTGTGAACGTGGCACCGTGGCACACTCCAGCCTGGCTGCCTGCTGCAGGGGAGCAGCCCCTGCCATACCAGGGGGCTGCAGTCACCCGGCAATGGCCACTATGGGGACACCCACCAGGCCACCCTGCAGCCGGTGCTGCCACGGTGGCTCTGGCATGGGACACGGAGGTCATACTGCCCAGGCACCATGGCACCCTATGGTGCCAAAGATTGGGCCTGGACTCTTTCACCACCACTGGGGTAGCTGGTCTATGCCATCTCATGGGGTTGGTGATGCTGCTCCATAGCACTCAGCAGCCCTGAATTAGTGGGGATAGGCACCCAGCTGCTGTAAAACCCAAGCAAGCAGTGGCAGAGATGGGGACAGTGGCCCCCAAAACCCTCTAGGGTGCCCCATGGGCACATATCCCACATCCGGGAGTGCCATGCCAGGAGCAATGCCTGCGGGCACGCCTTACCTGCCTGCACCCATTCCTATCTGCCTGCACCATGCTGCTGCCTTCTTCCTGGTTTCCCACCCTGCGGTGCCACGGTGCTTCCAGCCCCAGCTCAGATGGCACTGGGTGACAGCCATGCCTTCCCCATGTCCCCCCAGGGAGTCCCCAAAGGGTAACGCAGGAGGCACAGGTCTTCTACCAGCACTGCCAGGACCAAATCCAGCGGAGCTCCTGCTGGGTGACAGTGGTGGTGACCAGGACCTGGTGGTGCTACTGCCAAGGGCTTGGCAGGTTCTCAGCCCCCCCAGCAGCCACATTCCTCTGGAACCCGTTCCACAGGGTCCTGCATGGATGCCAAGGCAAAGGCATTTTGGGATAGGTTTTTCCCTGGTCATGCCCTGCTTTGCTCTGGCTCCAAGTCAACAAGGAGCTGAAAAGAAGAATCTGCTGACAACCCTGCGTGTCCCCCCAGTACCCCTGAGCGCCCCACGCTGCTGGAGAGCATCCTGCGGAAAACCAGGAAGGGGGAAGAAAGAGGAAGCAGAAGCAGGTGAAAACCGACCCAATTTAATCCCAAAGCCCCCAGCTCCAGGGTCCTGGGAATACCCTGGTGTGCCTCCCCAGCCCCGGGCAGCATGGGGGCCCCCAAGCTGAGCACACCCCCTGGAGCAACCCATGGCTCTCCACTCCGGCATGGGGAGAAGGAGCTTTCCGAGGTGTCTGGCCTCTTCCTCAGCTCCACCGGCCCCCAGCCGGGTCCCACCACCCTCGCCCCAGCACGGCCACCTGCAGCCCTTATGGAGGTGCTCTGATGAAGACCATCTTGGTGGAGTAGACCAGGTCCACCAGGTAGGCGATGAGGTTGAAGATGGTGAGGAAGGTGACCCCCAGGTTCTTGCTCCACAGGCAGTCCCTGTCGCAGTTCTGGGGGCGGCTCTTCCCCCTGAAGCTGTAGAGGGGCCAGAGGATGGTGGCGGTGATGTACATCAGCAGGGCCAGGGTGTTGTACACCACCAGTATCTTCTCCAGCGGGCAGGGGATGTAGGTGAGGCACCGGCCTATGGTGAAGATGATGATGAGGAGGGTGACAATGAAGCAGATGGAGTAGACAGCCACGCACCACTGCAGGCCAGCTTGCGAGCTGAAGGTATCCAGCAAGGAGAAGATGAGACAAGCCACGTAAGCTTCAAAGACCTTGAGGAGCCCAGGCACGGTGGAGAGGAAGCTGCTGATGTCCCCTGGCTTGGCACGGGTGAGCCCCACCTCGATGGCATAGGCAAGGAAGCAGAGGCAGGACACGGTGGTGGCCACGACCTGCCGGACACACTTGCTGCTGCTGCAGGGGTTGCTGATGAAGGTGGAGGGGAAGACCACGGAGGTGGTGAAGACCATCAACGTCGCCAGCATGGAGAAAGCCGAGGTGAAGTCATCCCAGGAGAGCGGCAGCTTGGGGTAGAGCTCCAGCAGCTCCAGCAGCACCACCAGCAGCGTCACGGCGAAGCAGAAGCACCACGTGAACATGCACCACGTCCCATAGGGACCCCAGAAGTCCCAGGTGGAGGCCACCAAGCTGAAGGCGACGCAGGACAACACGATGGCAAAGAGCCGGGCAATGCCCACCCAGGAGGTGACGGCGCGGAGGTTCACCGTGGCCACCGCCATGGTCCTGGCCTGTTCTCCCAGCCACGCCACGTGATGGGAAGTGGGTGCTGCCGGCGTCTGCTCTTATTGGGGTGCAGGATGGAGAGTGGGGTGTGGGGCAGGGAGCCGCTGGCCCCCGAGCTGCCTGCGCTGCAGAGCCCGGCTCTGCTGCCGCCTCCAGCAGCTCCAGCTGCGCACCATGCGTGCTGGCCGGTGTGGCTGCTGCCTGCAGCACAGGCGGGTGGATCATTAACATGGGGCCGGGCGAAGGGTGTTGGTGCTCACGGTGACGCCGAGCCCTGCGGTGGGTCCGAGGAGGGGGGGGGGG
>NDXB01005493.1:0-12613 GCA_002631895.1 Agapornis roseicollis | reverse complement strand
AAAAAAAAAAAAACAAAAAAAACCAACCAAACAAACAAACAAACAAAAAAAAAAAAACAAAAAAAACCCAAACCCAAAACACCAAAGAAACAAAAATATGAACAAACAAAAACAAACAAACAAAAAGAAAAAAACAAAAAAAAACAAACCCAAACCGCTAACCACTGGCATCCCAGTCCTGCTCATGTTAATGTAGACAAAAAATTTAGTGAACACAAAAATTCACTGAATCAATTTCAGAAGTGATTCAGCATGTACCACATACCAAATTTTATAAAATTATTAGTTTCCTTTTTTCTATCTATATCAAGTCAGTGAAAGTTATCCAAAACTTACCTGGAAACTACTGCTCAATCCTACAGTCTGCAATTCTGTCATCCTTCTAACAAGGAGTAAAGCCTCTCTTCTGTTTCAAATATTAATGGAAATGAGTAACTATTTGATGGGTAAAAGTTTTAGTTTTAAAGCTAATGTTATAGTAAGATAAAAATTATAAACTAGTACACTGAACTACTCATATTAAAAGTTGAGACCAATTTTTACAATTACTGGAATTCCTTTTTTTTATTTTTGTTTGTTTGTTTGTTTTGTCTTTTCTGTTTTTGTCTCACAGAATTTGTGTTTACTGATGTGACATAGAATACTTTAACGTTGAGTTGTCACTGAGAAATGTTTCCATACCTATTATTTTGCTTCAGACATTTTCCTTACAAAAGTGTTACTGGAGTTCAGGAAAACTGCCAAGAATTGCATCTATATTTCAAGGTCACCTTTCCTGTGTGGAATAACTGGAATGGCTCAAAACCTGTGGGACAATACAAACAATTTTACTAGTGTTCTTGGATGTTTACCAAAACAGAGCATTTGTTTTCCATACCCAGACCTTTTCAGCTATGGCTTTTCATCAACACCACAGAGAGAAACTAAAATACAAAGCTGTTTGTTATTGAATATATCTATGGCCTTAGAGATCACCTCTCGAAGTATAGCTACCTTAAGACAAGTACTTAGTGAACAATATCAACATTATTGTGACTCCTGGACTAGATTTCCCTCTTGCTCATTGCATACTGGCCCTGTAAACTGTGCTCTTATCAGCAATACCATCTGATTGCAGACTTCAAGCCTTCAATAGGTATAAATGGGTGAAATAGGCAGAATAACATGAAGGTCTAAAACTACCTTTTTGAAGGCCTTAGACTTGTAAACAGTTCCAACATACAACATAAAATATTTGTTTAAAGTCCTGCTGGATCTTCTCCAAGGCATTCTTCTCATGTATGGCATGGTCTGGGGCATAGGTCTGCATGTACAGCATGCTGTCTACACACATCTGGGGTCACTTGCTCTCTACCTCAACAATGAGCATGCAGCAAGCAACATAAACTTGCAATCCTCTCTGTGTAAGGGATGCCGAATTGATTCGTGTCAGTATTGTAGAGGATACCAAGCTGATTCATGTCAAAATTGTAATAACCCTCATGAAAATATGTGTAATCAATGTGAACACTGTGTTGTGTGTGGATCAGAGATTCCTTGTGAGCACTACAACGTGTTGTGTAAAAGATTTTGATTGTGGTGATGATGAAGATAGTTCACTGTGAATGAGAATAATCTTTTTCTCTTTTGGGGGGTAACAAAATAAAAGGGAGATCATATTAGTTTGTTGTATGTTATTAGCTTAGGAGTAATTTTTGTAAAAGACAAGAAACTGTTGTGTGTAATCATTAACCTAACCACAAGAAGGGAACAAAGACATCTTAGATTCAACTAAAGAAGTAACCATATAAGGAGAAAAACCTGAGCAAGTAAGCTTCCTGCTTTTGTGTATACCCCATTGTGTAAGATTCCTCCCGGAAACAAGACCCTGAGACCTGGAGGGCCCAATAAGAAGACAAGTAACCACCTGGTGGAGAAGGATTGGTCTAGATGATAGTCCGATAGAGGGGCTACAGAGGCTAAAAGAAGCTTCCACTGGGACTCGGTGTGCATTCTGTTGGAGCACAGACTCCCCACGCACCCAGCACTCTTTGCCTATTGCCTTTCCAACTTAATCATTTGTAAATATTAATAAATTAATTTTTGAGCAATTGATATTGGTGTTTCACATTTATAACATCTGATTCTAATTTTTTCCTCAAAATGAGAATGAATTCCTGAGAGCAGGCTTAAAGGAAATGATATTATTACCTTATTCTTTGAAGTGTTTTATAATCTGTGGAGACAGAGCTTCATTTCTCCCATCTCACAGATACATACACACATGCACAGACATACACAACATCAGTATTTGTTAATTTAAACTTCTGAACAGAATTTGAACTGAACCTAGGCTCTAAGTCCAGCCTGCCAGATTTCAGAAAAAAAGATGAGCTACAGAAGTACTTGGTGTTTCAGCACTAGTACAAAGGTGACATTTTAAGTCTTGCAGATGGATATTCCATCTCCCTAATTTAAGTGCTTAAACTTCAGTGAACTACATTTTTTCATGAATGCTTGAAAGGCATCTAATGATGTATCTATTAATATTTAAGGGACTGAGAGAACTTTCTTTGCTGAAGTGCCTTACTAGACACCTACAATTTGAGTTTAAAGTGGATACCTATGTTATATTGGTTTGCTTTTCTTTTCAAGTTAAGGTGAATGGAAATCAGGAAAAAATTATGCAGCAAGATATGCAATGCATCCATCTAAGCAGTTGGTTGTTTACATGAAAAAATGTTTGAATGAAGAATATTATAATCAATCTACTTCATCTTGTGGGAAAAATCAAGAGATACAACTGTTGACTTTTTTTTGACAGGATGTTCCTGGGTCTTTTTTTCCTCAAGACTACAGAATAAAAAGTGCTTGTGAACAAGGACGTATTGTTAACACAGATATTTAGACGGAGTGCTGAGAATGAAAAGCTTCTAGAGCTGTTCCTCTGATACCCTGCCATTCTGCCACCTGAGAATGACAGTCTGATGGTGTGCAGCAAGGGGCAAGGAAATTTCACTTTGAAAACATCAACAGCCCTTGTACATCTGTTAATTAAAGCAATCTGCCAGTGTTCCTCTTAAGCATGCAATGAATCAATGCTAAGCTAATGTGATATATTTTCACTGCTGCTATAACAGAATTGAAAGTAACACATTTATTTATCAGGTGGCATCAATCTACACTTCCTCATCTGTTGAGGGGGTTTGATTGTCACACTATCACTGTCTGGTCTAGGTATGACATATTGAAGATTTTCAATCTGTTTCTCTGAAGTTACAAAACAGCATGTGGACCACTTGTTTCTCCTGGAACATTCAATAACTATTTGTGCATTGGATTTGGCTAACAGGTTTTTTGCTCTATGTTGTGACAGAACTTGAAAGCAACAGTTGCTGACAATGGATCTGGAAAAAAAAAATTCCTTTACTTCGAAAATCTTTAGTCACAACGAAAGATTCTTACAAATTTTTATTTCAGCTTTAATGTAGGACTTGAGTTTCTGAAATTTCTTTTACTGTCAACAACAAGAGCTGGTATAAAAAAGTACTATCTTTCTTNAATCTACACTTCCTCATCTGTTGAGGGGGTTTGATTGTCACACTATCACTGTCTGGTCTAGGTATGACATATTGAAGATTTTCAATCTGTTTCTCTGAAGTTACAAAACAGCATGTGGACCACTTGTTTCTCCTGGAACATTCAATAACTATTTGTGCATTGGATTTGGCTAACAGGTTTTTTGCTCTATGTTGTGACAGAACTTGAAAGCAACAGTTGCTGACAATGGATCTGGAAAAAAAAAATTCCTTTACTTCGAAAATCTTTAGTCACAACGAAAGATTCTTACAAATTTTTATTTCAGCTTTAATGTAGGACTTGAGTTTCTGAAATTTCTTTTACTGTCAACAACAAGAGCTGGTATAAAAAAGTACTTTCTTTGACTAATGGCAAGGGTCTAACTTCAGGGACCTGCATTAGGTGCCTTTTACTCTTATTGTTAATCTTCAGCTCTGAACCAGGAAAAAATCAAGTTCAACTGCAAAGCATTGAATTAATGAGAACATTACTGGAAAATATTAATATAGAATACAGCATAGAAATGAAAAGCAATGTTATATAAAGATTACATACATATATAAATAAATGGATATAGATAATAAGATTTTAATAAACTGAACAGAATGACTGAAGATGGGAGTTCTAAGATATTGAGAAATAAAATGTCAAGGCCCTTAGTGTACCAACCAGCTCTGCAATCTCTTTTTTCACACAGGGATTTGGCTGCCAAGGCCAGCACTGGAATGGGATGGCTGTACAACCTTGGATAAACCTTTAGTTAAAGTGAATAAGGTTTTGGGAAAAAGCTCTAAGAAATCTTGTGGAGTACCAGTCCACTGCATAAGGACCTTTTTCTTGCCTAAGCTATACTGTCTCATGCCCAATACTTTGCAGATTCATACCTTGCTTTGCTGAGGCTGGACCTCAAGCCTCAACTGGGTTTGTCTAGAAGACATTAGGCTTTCATTTAACTCTGATTATCAAACTTGCCCTACTTCTCTTATGTTGGTGCTGTGGGGCTATCCATGGTTGATGAGGGGACTGCCTGCCTTGCTGTCACACTGGGCTTCTAGCTCTCCTTCGTTTTCAGGGCAACATTTTCTTGCTACCATCTGGAATGCTAGGACACTGCCCGCCTGCTGCAGATGATGCTCACACAGGTTTCACATACCAAACTGCATAGATAGGAGCAAAGAAGTTCCACCACCAGGGGGAAGACAGCTCATGTAGATGAAACCAGTGTCAGCAGAGTGCTGTCATGGGGCATAACTGCTCAACTAACTTGTGAACTCTGCAAACACTAATGCAGAAGAGCATTAATACAGATAGACAAGCAGCTGTATCTGATTTCATTACCTAAGTTGCAGAAAGACAAGATCTAACTTCAGTGCCATTTCTACCCTCTGGATAGTCTAATGGTAAAGGGAAAAAAAAATATTGCTTCTGCAGTTTCTTACCTATAACAATTTTACATTGTTATTCTTTTGACTTCTCTTTATGACCTAATAAGGATAAAATCTTTCAGCTATACAGTGTAGCCTATGAAGTATTCAATTGACATTTTCTATAAGGCATTCTAATATTAACTGAAAAGTCTAGGAAAGAAAAGCAAGCCACCCAACCCTTATTTGTACATACCATTTGCCTGAAGTTGAAAATCTAAGAGGACACTGTTCTGCAGTTTTACAGCACCTGGCATTTCGTGATCAAGAGTTGATCAAGTCAATTATGGAGGCTGCTAGATGGCACCTAGGCAGATGCTGATAGAGAGAAACAGGCTCCACCAAACTAATAGTACGTTGTGAACACAGGAGGGGAGGGTGGTGGCATTAGCCTGCCTCTGTGCAAAACCTTTTTGCTATTGATTTTTAGAGTCTGCAGAAGAAAAAAGTGTCTAGCTAGGAATTTCACATTTCATTCCAATGCCTCTTACAGAAGAAATAAATAAATAAATAAATAACAAGTACAGATAGCATGATGCTCCAGTTCTACAGTTTAAAATTGTTTTTCTTTAATATCTTGTCTCATATCTGTGCCTATTGCAAAGCATAAATCTGAAGCAGCATGTTTTAAAACTAGTCAGCACGTCTGGTGTGCTCTAAAACAATCACCCTTGACTTTGAACAGCTCAGCTCAGCTCAGTCAGTGGTCTTAGGTTGCTGTTTTTAAATGAATGCAGATGGTGACTTTTCCTTGAAATGAAGTGATATAAAAATTCATGAGTAATTCCTCTTCAAGATGTAGCCAGAAATCTTTAGAAAAATACTACATTTAAAGAGTGAAACTAATCTTCTTAAGAGATTTTACCTTTTATAAACTTCAAACGTAATTAGTTTTCTATTGTTAACAGAAGTGCCAGCACACTTTGGTTATTCTTACAACTAGAATAAATACTCTGCAATTATCATAGATTATTGTGCATATGTTAAAGGTTATCACTGCTTTGCACAAAAATATAATGTGGCATTTACTCCATGTGGGTTTATATAAACAGCATGAATGTTAATAGTACAAAAGACAAAAAAAGGAAGTCGATTCCAAGCACATCTTGGAAAACAACCTCATATACTGAAATCTTGGAAGTCCATAGACAGTGAATCACAACTCATATTTTGCATGTGATACATAGGGATAAATAAGAAAATAATCCTTACAAGAATGAAATCTTACAATAAAAATATGACAATTACCATGTGAAAGTTTCAATATAAACTGAAAGCTGGATAATTCAAAATTAAAGATGAAACTTAACTGACTTCTTGAGGCTGGTCATCACAACAACATTACAGGATGACTATAATTATCATAGTAGATAATGAAATTAATCTTTGGGATACAGCACAGATGTCCAATGACTTATTCAGGGGATTCAAGTGGGAATGTGGTTATGATCAATAGCACATTTTTAGTTCTCTATGTTTTTCAATTTTTTGGCTCCCTAATTGTGAAGGTTAATCTTATTAATTCTAAGGGAAATCTGAATGATCTACATTACAACATAAGTTTTTTTAAAAGGATATATCTTTACATTAAGTCTATGTTTCAGATGGAAAACCTGATGTAAAGTTAGACAAGCTACCTGAATAGTCACAATAAACAAGGCAAAACAGGAGCACATAAATTATGAAGTCCTAGGTTTATAATGTAGCTGTTGAATTGTTTTCTTAATTTGGGCAATCACTACAACGCACTATTGAATCTTAAATCAGAGGAAAAGTAGAATTCAGTAATTACTTAATCCATTGCGTAATATTCTAGATTAATTTCAAAAATTTATTTCTAGTATTCTGGAAAATATAGTTGTAAATAAGCCTAGCAGCAAGGTTGCTATCATGTATTTTTCAGAAAACTAGATTACATCCAGCCTGGCCTTTCTGTAAGACAATAGTTATTCAGACTATATTTTACATGTACCTTTATTCACTTACTAAATATAATATGCAAAAATAATATAAACATATATAGAGATAATTAATAATAAATATAAGTCAGTACATATATGATTATTTACATGATGACTCTGAATTTATATCTATTATTTAGAATGTCAAGTGCAGTTAAACCTCTAATTTCCACTAGTGGGAAGATAGTGTTAGATAACAGAATATTAGTTTTAACATGAGATTAGCTAATTAATATCATTATATTACTAATTCAAAAGTGATAGATGGGGGAAAAAAGTGATCATCTGAGTCCTAAAAACAAATTTCAGAATTTTAGAATTAAAATTTCAGAGGTTTGTTTGTGAATAATTTTCTCTCTCATAGAAGCTGGGAAAACATCTCTTTTTTCATTTTGTTCTTTCTCTTTGCCAGTATCTACAGAATTACTTGCCAGTCTTTCAAAAACTGTGATTAACTGCAGTTGTGGGTGATCTTCATCCACCAAAGCCAGGGAGGGAAAAATATCTTGACTTTTCTGGATTTCCTTAGTGTTTAGAACATTAATCTGTTAATATTTCTTGACTGAAAAGTCTTGTCTTAAAGAAACTGGGTTTCCTCTTCAATGGCTGATTGTTTAGAAAAAATACCCAAACACTAAAGGAAGTGCTATAAAAAATGGCAGTATCTAATAACTATATATTTAAGTTTTAGCAGATATCCAAGACTCAGTATCTGAGTCTGACACAGTACATTCTCAATCTAATTTCTGATAGAGTTGAGAATATTATCTTCAGATATTTTCTCCTTTTAATTAGAAAGAACTGAATAAAAAGCAGAAACTTATATTCTAACTTTAAGATGTTTAGAGGTAAGTGAAATGAATCACACCCATGTATTGTTGTTAAGGTACAATGGTGTTGGTAGAAGCAAATATTATCAGTTTAATACAGAAAATCTGTACAGTAGAAAAATCATTGGTCATTATATATCTGGTAAAATAAGGTCATATATTAAATTTGAAGGAAGTCCAAGCATTTTGAGTTATTAGAATTCACAAGTAAAAGAGGCTAGTATATCTAACACTGAATAACAGCCTTCTGTCTTTCCTCCATGTGAACAGAGTTAGTGACCAGTTTCATAAATGACACCTTTTTTCATGGAGTGTGATGTTTTGCTGATGTGCTAACTTATATTATGTTCTTCACAGTACCATTTCCAGTGCTGAAATGGAAACAGAAGGTGTATTCTTCTAATCTTATACCTATATCACTTAAATAAGTGACTGACAATGACTTAATAGCTCCTGCTCCATTTCAGGAGCTTAACATGTCCTTCCTTTCCTTCCTTCTGGTCTTTCTACAGTTATTTTCACATGACTATTGTTACAATCTTTCTCTTTTCATTCCTTCCTCTTTCCTTCCCTCCCTCCCTCCTTCCTTCCTTCCTTCCTTCCTTCCTTTCTTCCTTCCTTCCTTCCTTCCTTCCTTCCTTCCTTCCTTCCTTCCTTCCTTCCTTCCTTCTTCCTTCTTTCCTCCCTCCCTCCCTCCCTCCCTCCCTTCCTTCCTTCCCTCTTTTTCTACACAAATTACCTTCAGGTATACAAAAGAAAGTGCTCTCCTGGAAACCTCTGCACCACACCTGTCCTCTACCATGTTCCAAGCTTTGAAGGATTCAGCAAATTAAATCAACATGTGTGTCATGATGAAATCCTAACCATAACCACAAAGGGATCTGCTGAAAGAACTCAGGTCCAGGCCTGTTGGAACCAAAANCTCCTGGAAACCTCTGCACCACACCTGTCCTCTACCATGTTCCAAGCTTTGAAGGATTCAGCAAATTAAATCAACATGTGTGTCATGATGAAATCCTAACCATAACCACAAAGGGATCTGCTGAAAGAACTCAGGTTACTACATTCCCCATCACTACCCTGTGACACAGAGCTTGAAAGCTGAAGTCAGCCCACTTGAGAGCTAGCTAATTGTGAAAGAATGGTATCAGGGATCAGCAAAACTCTAAAAATACAAGTTCTTTCAAAAGTATGGGCATTTTTGTCTATTTTTTCACTGTGTATATGGATATAGTTCTATCTGAAGACTCTAACATCATACACATAATATACCAGAACACTTGGAAACACAAAAAAATGATTCATGCAAATAATCAACTGAAAATGAGTTTACAGCCTTTTGTCTCTAATTTAGTCCCTTGGGGAATCTTTTGCTTCTCTTTTGTCTCATTATACCTGCTGTTTGGTTGCAATATTGCTGTAGTAAGTATGTTTTGCTCATCTTGTTTACTTTTTTTATCTTTTGGAAGGGACATTCTTTTTCCTAACTTAAATAATGAAGATTAAATAAGAAATTATTCCTTGATATGTGTCCACCTTCTGCAGATAACAATACCAGCAGCAGCGCTTCATTTTTTCACTCTTAATGAGTTCAAACCATCCTGGTGTCTGATTCAAGCACCTAACTATACGGTGGAAAATAAATATTATGCTTCTGTAAATTATTTCAGTAGAAAATTTCTGTCTTTTTGAAAAAGCTTAAAATCAGAAAAAGGTAAGAATAAGAGAACGTTTTCAAGGTAGCAACTCAGCAGCGTTTACCTGAAACTTTCACAGCAACTTACAAAATCAGTTCTTGGAAACTGAAAAGCAAAACCCAGAAAGTGGTATTGTTGTCCTGTGAGCTTAAAAAGATTTGTGGATTTAACTTCCATAGAAAGATGTTGTCAAAATAGGCATCTCAGATTTTAATACAAAAACACATAATAAAAATAATATCAAATGAGATATGTGATGCATCTTATTTGTATTCAAATAGTATAAGTATTGAGTAGAACATTTTGAGAACAGAGTGACTTACTGGTATAATACAATTTTAATTATCCTTTTTTGTATCAAATCTTGACTTTATATTCATTAAAATTTCCTTTACTATTATCACATTAAATAATGTTTATTTCTATAGTAACACATAACAAAAGAGAAAGATCCCAGAGTACTAGTCACCTACAGAGGCAAAGTGATTAAGTGACATGTTTTACTTTCTAGTCTATATTTGAGAAAAAAATTAAGACAGCAGCAAGATGCTTTTTATTTTTATCACAGTGTAATGCCATGCAAAGCTGTACTGCTGTATAAGTACAGCTTCATGCTTAAGAGAATTAAGCCTACATAAAGCCAGAGAACAAAAAGACATAAAGCAGCTTATTATTAATATAGTGAGAGAAGGTTTTTTTCATGCTTATATTTTCAGTTCCATAGTTGTCAGACGGGTAATTTCACCTGCAAAGTGTTCAAGGTCATTGTCTTTTTACTTTTCCTTTTTACTTCAATTAGAAACATTCTCTTTATTGGGTTCTTTCAATGATGTTCTTAGTCAGGGCAATTGGCCTCATTACATACTTGCTGAATCAGGTTACAGAGTAAATGACATCATGCTGGACAAAAGTTAACAATTGCAATATCCCATCAAAGAGTTGATATTTGCATTTAAAGTAATTTAAAACACAAATCTGAATTATTAACTCTAAGTCAGCAGAATTAAATTCAGTCTGAATTTCTTCTTTAATTACCTGGATAAATGTATTCGCATCTTTTCAAGATATGAACATTCATTTACAAATCAAAGAGTTTTTTCCTTAGTCCTCGGGCAACCAAGCCTTTTGAAGTCTACACCCTTAAAATCTAGAGTAACAATTACTTTTAACAGTATGTTATCAATACTACAGGAAACACTGGATGCTGGAAAAGTTCTTATGACTATCAGATGCAGACTTAAACCCAGTCTTAAAGCCTATAAAAATGCTGATTTATCACATTTCGACTAAGAATTTATGATAATTACTCAGAGTTCTTATTTTGCAGAATTCAAGGAAAACCAGTAATAAAAGGACCATAGAAAATATGTTGAAAAACGTTCAATGAACTAAGTAGACCCATCTTGCTATTTTTTGGGGAGTAAAAGCCAATACAAACACTGCACATTGTGAACCATTCTGTTAAGCTATTCCTATCACTATATTGCAACTGTCAACTCACATAGCTCAGTTGGTAATTAAAAACTCTGAGTACATACAAAATCGCGATTTTATCCTCTGTTATTCTGAAAGTATTTTTGCATATAACTTATCACATAAAATGTTGCACCAGTACGGCTTCAGGATGTGAATTTAAACAAGAACTGTGAACACTTTGCTTAGGAGCAAGTTATAACAAATCAAAGGTTACCAACTTACTGTGAGCCAATTACTCTACATATTAGAAAAAGACATGGATGTTGGAGAGGGACTCTTCCTCAGGGATTGTAGTGATAGGACAAGGTGGAATGGGTTCATATTTAAACTGGGAAAGTTCAGTTTGGATATAAGGAAGTTCTTTACTGTGAGGGTGGCAAGACACTGGAACAGATTGCCCGAAGAAGTAGCAAATGCTCCATACATGGCAGTGTTCAGCGCCAGGTTGGATAGAGCCTTGGGTGACATAGTTTAGTCTGTAGTGTCCCTTCCCATGTCAGAAGGATTGGAACTGGATGATCTTAAGGTCCTTTCTAACCCTAACTATTCTATGATTCTGATTCTGTGATGTAGGAGAGGATCTGGTTCGAGACCATCTTAAGAACCTGAATGCGCACAAGTCCATGGGACCTGATGAAATTCATCTGCGGGTCCTGAAGGAGCTGGTGAGTGAAGTTGCTAAGCCACTGTCCATCATATTGAGATTTGAGAAAAGGGGAAATATAACCCCCATTTTCAAGAAGAGGAAAATGGATGACCTGGGGAATTACAGACCAGTCAGTCTCACCTCTGTGCCTGGCAAAATCTTGGAGCAGATTCTCCTGGAAGGCACATGAAAACCAACAAGGTGNGGAATTACAGACCAGTCAGTCTCACCTCTGTGCCTGGCAAAATCTTGGAGCAGATTCTCCTGGAAGGTATGCTAGGGCACATGAAAACCAACAAGGTGCTTGGTGACAGCCAGCGTGGCTTCACAAGAGGGAAATCCTGCCTAGCCAATTGGGTGGCCTTCTACAATGGGGCTATGGAACTGATGGACAGGGGTAGAGCAGTTGATGTCATCTACCTGGACTTGTGCAAAGCGTTCAACACTGTCCCACACGACATCCATGTCTCTACATTGGAGAGACATCAATTTGATAGGTGGAGCACTCAGTGGATAAAGAACTGGTTGGAGGGCCACACGCAAAGAGTTGTGGTCAAAAGCTTAGTGTCAGGCTGGAAGCCAGTGATGAGTGGTGTCCCTCAGGGATCAGTGTTGGGACCAGTTTGGTTTAACATCTTTGTCGCTGACATGGACAGTGGGATTGAGTGCACCCTCAGCAAGTTTGCCAATGACACCAAGCTGTGTGGTTCAATGGATACGCTGGAGGGAAGAAATGCCATCCAGAGGGACCTCGGAATGCTTGTGAGGTGGGCTGATGCCAACCTCATGAAGTTTAACCATGACAATTGCAAGGTCCTACACCTGGGTGGGAGCAATCCTAGGCACAGCTACAGGTTGGGCAAAGAGGAGACTCAGAGCAGCCCTGTGGAGAAGGACTTGGGGGTGTTTGAAGAGAAAATGAACATGAGTCGACTTTAGTGTGCGCTTGCAGCCCAGCCAACCGTATCCTGGGCTGCATCCAAAGGAGCGTGACCAGCAGGTCAAGGGAGGTGATCCTGCC
>NDXB01005492.1:54523-146907 GCA_002631895.1 Agapornis roseicollis | reverse complement strand
CCCCCCCCCCCCCATACACACAGCGGCCAAAACAAACATTTCACACAGAGCAGTGTTTTGCCTCTTGTGTAGTGCAGAGCAGTGAAGTGAAGCAGCACTTCCAGCCAGGGCACCCTGAGCATGCACGTTTTAAAATCAGAAGGGTTTTTCCTCCCAGGATTGCAGAGAGGTTTTGTAATTGGCGGCTCCTATGACCCCACTGTGATTTCTGCCCTGCACCAGAGTGCTGAGACTACCTGAGAAGTGATTTGTAAGTCAGAGAGAAAGAGTGAAATACACGGACCTGGTGTATTGACATGCACTTTATCCTTCCTTCTGTTACTCTGAAAGCTAGCATGGGTTTCTGCTTTTACAAGGGTCACTTGAGTCTTTCATCTGAATCAAATCCTGCTCTTGCTTCCTGCAGGGCATACGAGAGAAATGACACCAAACATTATTCTCTGATCAAGGGAGAGATTATTCCTGCGACATGGGTGCTTCCTGTGGAGAGCCAAAAAATCTGACAGTAGGAAAAAGCTGTCCATGCCAAAGGTTCTCTGTTTACTGAGATGTTCAGAGAGGAAGAAGTCATCAAGTCTATCAATGTAATTATTTGGCATCTCTCCCTGTGTAAATCTGGTCTGAAAGGCTGGTGAAGAAGCAGGTGCATGCAGGATGCTTTGGCTCAGGATTCCTTCCTCAGTGACCTGGAAGAAGCAGAGCTATCACTGGCAGGATATTTCCATTCCCCAAGGAAGGGGAGGGAATGGGACTTATTCTGGGTAGCTGGGAAAAGAAATGGAAGTAAATGTGTGAGTTTACTCATTTACACATTGGGGATGCTTTTGTGCATTGTTGGAGTCATCAAGCAGGGGGATCGGCAGCAGAGTGAAAAGCCAGGCTGCCTTTGAGCCATAGGATCAAGGGAAAGTTGGAGAGGAGGGTGGGAGCCCAGCACTGCAACTTTGGTTTTCAGGTTATCCCTGGTGTTGCTGTGCCATTGTAGGATAAGGCAGAACCACAGTTGTGAGTGTTTAAGTAGCTCATGCTACTTTAATGAGATCTCAGCGACTGATATGTGGAAATATATTATTAAATTTCTGCAGAGCAGCACTGAGATTTCCCAGTGTCTTCAGGAAAAGAAACAGCACCTTCTGCTCTTGTGTTTCTTGCAGGGGAGAGATTAGAGATCAACTCAAATACATCCAGCCCTCTGCTAAAAACAAAGTGGGCTTCAGAAATGGCTTAGCAGCATTTTGACAAAGGCATAGCCTGGACTTTTGCTTCAAAGCTATCTTGTCCTTCAGCAATGTTCTTCCTCCTGCCTTCTCTGCCAGCTTTTCTGCCTAACTCCTCAGTCCAATAACTCCACACTGATGTATAAACAGGCCTTTTCTATAGCATCCCTCTGTCTTAAAATTAAAAGAAAGTAAGCATGCATTGTCTTCCCAGAAATAAACACCCAAGACAGAAGGCAGAAAAACTGCCTTTATTTGGGAGAATTCATTTAGAGATGCAAGGTGCTCACAGCAAATGTATAAAGGGTGTGCAGTGCCATCTCCCAACTGAGTATTCAAACAGAAGGATGTGTGGAGAGCTGTGTACAGAACGAAGTAATTTCAGGTACCAAATCTTATACACATACAAAACCAGCGATTTGTAGCTGCGATATGCAGAGAACTATGTGTTCAACCATCCAGACAAAATCTGCAGACAAGGCAATACAAAATTGTAAGTGTTGATGTGCTCTTGTCTCTGGCATGAGGATGTGAAAAGAATTACATCTGTCCTCTCCAACAGGCAGTGGTTCATCATTTCTAACAGATAAAATCAGAAAGAACAAAGCCCTGAAAACTCACTATATCCCAAGCTGGCTGATTGGATGAGGTCTGTGAGGATACCCTTTCTAATCGCCATTCAACCCTTAGCAAAAGGATGGGTTAAAGGCCACTGTGCTGGACTTGGAAGTTAATCCATAGCTCATCCTAAGTACAGATTTCCTTTGTGACCATGAGAAAGGCTTGGACAGAGCTCATAGAAAATTGGGAAGTTTGGAAGACTAGTGTCGGAAAACCAGAGAGAGAGAATAAATCATCTCTATTTCCTTGGGTACATTATCTAGTAAGTAGGCAAAAGCCCATGTGCAACCTCTATTTATACCCAGGTGTTGTACAGAAAACAGCACTCATCTTTACACAAAGGGTGTGTCAGGCTCCTGACCCATGTGGTAACACTATTCAATTGACACTCCAGCAGCCGAATAACCACCCTATTGAAGCATCTCTCTGTGTGAATACAGTCAAATTTCCACTGTTGAATGCAGAAGGTGGAATAAATAGAAGTAAATGAGAAAAACAGGTTTCTGCACGCTTAGATGCACTGAGCCTGCTTTTTGGCTCTGCTCCTTCCACAAGTTGTGCTCGCAGATGTGCACAGCCCGTGACCTCCTCTGTGGCAGGGGGATGTGACAAATTGCTGTGTCGCTCAACTAGGTGCGAAGGGAATGAAGCCCACGTCCGGCAGCACTGTGAGAGACGAGGCGAGACGAGACAAGTCTCCCCATCCTCAGCAGGGCTCCATTTGCAAAAGGAGGCCAACAACGTGGCAGGGCACATATTCTGCACAGAGCACCAGAGGTGCAGTAAACCTTGACATATAGCATATATCCACATGGCCGTAAAGAGGTTAAGACTCTCTTGGTAGGAACCAGTAGGCAAGAGCCTCAGGAATGACTATTTTTCTTTTCTGACTTCCCCATAAGAGGATTTAGGGAACAATTCCTCCTGCCTCAGCTGATGGTCTCTCCCCTAAGAGTTCCACTGCCTGACTGAGGACAATATTGTTTGTACAGGGGTGCTGTAAGAATGACCAGTGTTTTATGAGGAAGGAAGAGATGACACCCAGTCTCAGTGCATAAGCATCATGAGTGACAATGAAGCGGTTAAATCACTAACTAGATCCAAATTGCATGAGCACTAGATCCAAATGATGTCTTTGGGACTTTTATTCTCTGTTTGGCTCTTTGCAGAAGATGCTAAAGATAAATGATTTATAAAAGCATCAGGCTACACTGTGTTTCCTCAGGTCCAGTTAAGGAAATCCAATAAACATGGGAGTTTTGTGTTGTGAACATATGTATTTTTCTTCCCCTGTAATGTTAGGCCTGTCAAAATGAAACTGCTAGGTTGGAAAAGAGTCTGCTGAGGAGCCAAAAATGAGAACTAGAACTGGTGAAACCTATCAGATAAGTATCAGAGCAGTGCTATCATAGTGCAATGTGCTGTTTGAGGAAGAAAAGGACCAGTGGGGTCTAACTGGCCAAAGTGTTCAAGATACCTGGGGTTTAGGTCTGCTTCTACTGCCAATCATCTGTTGTATGACCTTGGGCAAGTACACTTTTTCTCAACACTTGCTTCTCTCACTGTTTGTTTTGCCTTATCTGTTTAAATTGGAAGCTCTCAAAATGAGGTTTGGCTCCTTATGTGTATTCAAAGTTTGGGGCTCAAGGTGCTACAAACAATATTATTACAAACAATAATAAAAAGGATTGAGTGATGCAGTATAATCACATAAATAATAGGGTACCTTTTAAGATGGTTCTTCCTGCGAGATCATCTTTGTGCTAATAAGTTCTGTTTACTTAGGGAATATTCAATAAATAACAAATAAAACCTCAGGCTGAGACTTTCCCAAGCACAGCAGGTAATTTAGGTGTATCATCCATTAAAATTAATCCAAAGGGTGCGTCTAAATCCCCGTAGCACTCCCAGAAAGTTCTTAGCTTTAGTATTTGATTTCCAAGCTAAGCAATTGGCAGGGTGGTTTCTGTATTCAGTGGACAGTGAAGTAGAAATTAAGAGGAGTAATGGGCACACTTGGGTGCAGAGCTCTTACTCACCTGGGCAGCTTTACTGGTCATCCAGTTGCTCCTCAGCAGCCCTGTGTGAAGTCTCTGGGAACTGATCACTACAGGAGGTAGGGCTGGGAGACTTTTGCCTCTGGGCTCTGCAGATGAACAGATTGGGCAAAGAAAGGAAGACTAAAAAGGAGAAATAGCACCTTCGTTGCATGCAATATGACTCTACCTCTTCTACCCCCACTGCTCCAACCTGAAATTGTGCTCCTGAGAGCACACAGTGCTGCTCTTGCTTTCGGCAAGGGTCAGTGGGGGCCCACGGTGGATTCAGCAAATGGGAAGTTTAAAGCCACTTAAAGACACCCACTCTCCATTTCTCACCTCCAATTTCTTAAACCTAATGCAAGGGGGGGAGGAACCGCACCAGTCTTATTGTAAATGCCACATCACTATGTAAGACAGGACTGATGTGCTTCGAAAGGTAGCTCGCTGCAGCTTTCGTAGATCACTCTGTTTCTGTCAGCATGACAGATAACAGCCTCCAGACAACTATGAACGCATTAAAAATATACTTCCATCTCTGAGCAATCACACGTCAGTGCAGCGCTGTCTCACCGTGGAAGAGCAAAGAATGCCGTACCTCTGGGAGAGCTGTGCAAACATCTGCGTCTGCTTCAGCAATAGTTTTCACTATTGTTCTTTCCTGACAATTTTGCCACCCTTGACAAAAAACCCAAGCGAGAGCTAAAAATGAAATGAGTTCTTTCTGACACGTGCATGCATATTTAAGCATTTCTGTCACTGTATGTTAGAGTTGCAGGCACTCTAACGATGCCGCTTAGTTGCTTGCTTCTTGCATGGCGTCGGTAATATCAGGGTATACAGTTTCAGAAGCTGAACATATCTCCTCTTTCTTCCCATTTCATATTGGCCATTAAACTTAAATTATCATCAAAATCACAACGAAACAGAGCAGTGTCTCTAATTCTGTGAAGAAATGAAGCTGACAACACCAGAGTAAAATACACATCATTAACAGAGCCCTGCCCATAACACTCTTAAACACACAGCTCTGTGAATATTCATACTCTATTTTTGAAGGACACTAGGCTTCTATCTGGAAATTTCAGTTGTGTTATTGTTTCATGGATCAGAACACCAAGAAAAAAGAACAGCTCTGTGTTGTTCAGGGTACCTTTGTCTCAGTAAGTAAGGCAGAGGCAAGTTTCCCTACAAAAAAAGAGAGATGATAGACCTGCATTTAAATGACTTGTACCTCACTTTTAAATAAGTGAATTGTGAATATTACGATGCTGGATTCATCATTAGATGACAGACCAGATGGCTGAAGTCTCAGAGTGTAGTCTCATCCCTATGCAGAGTGATTTCTACAATAGCATAGTAACTGTTATTGGAAGTTTCCATACACATGTAAATCCCTTTGTACTAGAATGAGAAAACCCTTTAATGCAAAGCATTATGTCCATTACACGAAGCAGAATGAATAGCTAATAGTCATTGCAATTAAACTGAAAATCCATTTGGCCTGCTGGCACCTTGAACATAAAGCAGGAATTTTATAAATTATTTCCTTTATTTAAACAGCACCTTTCATGTCAGTGACACCTTCACAGATACAAATAGCAGGAAAGTCCAGTTACATGTATTGCAATGAGTTCCAAATAGAATTTTAATGCTCAGGATGTACTGAGAAGTCATTGGTCTGCTTAAATTTATTTCATCTGTATACTAAGATATCAAGCCTGTGTATCTACTGTAGTTCATTATAAAAAAAGAGATCTGTAAACCTTAAAAACATCACTGCAGTCCCAGATGAAAAAGCCCTAAGCACTTACTGTTAGTAAAACCCCACTGAAACAGATTCCCAGCCTAATGCCAAAAAAGTGTCACCAGAAGTGGTCAGTGCTAGTAACCTTCCTGAGAGGTAAGGCCAATTGCCATTAAAATAACCAGACAGTCTCTGAGGATGATTCTCAGGTCCTTACTCCAAAATGTTAAGCTCTTGGATCTTAGCATGATTCCTTGAAGGCAAACGTGAACCTCTTCTGGAGATTCCTGGATATCTCAAGCATGATCATGCATGGAACAAATAGTTAGGCCATCCTTACTTCATTATATTAGTTAAGAAGAGTTTCTATTTCCATACTGCACTAAATTCTTGAAAGGAGAAATTCAGTAACATGCATCAGATGTTACTACAGCCACAGTAGTCATACTGATAGCAAAAATACGCTTGAGACAATCTCTCATTGCTACACTGATATCCAGTTCATTCACCATTTGGTCCACAAATGGATCCGCGTGCTTCCTTTTGCTGTTGTCTGTAAAGATGGTTTTACAAACCACCATCCAAAAGCATTTGTGACCCATGCTACACACTCAAACACTGATTCTCAGCCTCAGAGAAGTCAGTCCATTCTGCAGAGAATATTAACAAATAACACTCCAGAAAGATAATATTTAAGTGTCTGTTCAGAGCAGAGTGTTTCATAGTCTTACAGAAAACAGAAGGTGTTCTTATGGGAATGTGTCCAGAACTACTCTAATAAAATTATGTATTTTTCTCATTTCCTCATTCTAAACTCTTTTTATTGCAAACAGCACCTAGCTACCATTCATTGCACTGTAGAATTTTGCTACCTTGAGATGAATTAAACCATCTTGGGGAACTCACCCAAAACTCAGTATTAAAACTATGCCCAAACTCAGAAAATACAAACCAGAGAAATTACCTAGAATGCTTCATCCATGACTTGTCTTGGGAGCAGAACTGGTAAAAATATCTTGCACATGAACTTAGCTTTAATTTATTGGTGCTACTTATCCCCAACCTTCCCCTGTCAGTGGCCCTGGCTGGAGCTCAGCAAATGCCCCTGCCAAGTGTCTCAAGGCCATTGAGATCGTATATCATACTTGTTTTGCTTGGAGCTCCTTTTCTATCCTGCCTGATTACAGAATTTTATGAATCTGAAACAAGTAGAAATAATAGGAACAATCATTTGTTCTCCATTATTCACTCCTCAGAAGACAAAGGCCTGGCCTCTTCTTTCAAGAAAGAATTTGCCTCAAAGTGAATTTATAACACTGAAAAATGGAAAGGTTGTTTTTATGGAAAAAGCCTGCAAGCAATTCTGGTTTTCCCAGTAGCCCTACAATTGCATCCTTTAGGGTGGAAAAAGTACATTCCCCTTGCCCCCAACCCAAAGAAAAAGCTGAACACTTTTAGAAAGCTATTATTTACAAAATAAATAAATGTATTGAAATGCTGTTGCTTTTCCCCTGAAACAAAAAATGGCAGGCACAAGTTTAATATCAAATCTACCACAGATAACAAGGATCCTCTCAGTAAGTCAGCCCTTCTGTTGATTTCCATGTAGTTGCATGAACTTATTCAAATTTTCAAGTCTTCTGACAAATCAAGGTTCTTAGAGTCCTTCCTTTCTTCTCTTCTGTTGTTGGAGAAAGGACAGCTAGACCCGTGGTCGGATAGACACACCTTCAAAGAGGCCAAACTTTTAGTAGGTCGCACACAATGCAAAAGTTATTTCTGCTCTTTGCTGCAGAAAGACTGAGCTGGTCTGGGTTTTTTATTATTATTTATTTAAAATGAGTCTATGAATTCAATAGCACTTGCTCTTGTCTTGTATGTGTGTGTGGATATGCGTATAGAATGAAATACAAACCTGTGCTTTAGTCTAAAAGAGGAAAGGAGTGCAAATGGAGGGTCATTGTAAAGCTGTGTAGGATATGGGGAAGTCAGCCAAAATGACCTTTCAGAAATGGCAGCCTTCCCAGCCTCAAAGTCTTTTGTGAAAAATAAAATACTCTATTACATTATTTTCCAATTTCAGCTGTCTCCCTCGTTGGGCTCCAGGGCCGTACATTTCCAAAAGTTTGGATATATTTTGCTGCTCACCATCTGCCTCAATAGCTGGACATATTGATCATCAACACCAGAACCAAACAGCTGCGGCCCAAGGACACCAAGCAGCCACCAGTGCCATGCCAGTGGGAATACCCATGCTCCAGATCTCTGTAGCCTCACTGACCACAACACTGTGGGCACACAAAAGTAAACTCCTCTCCCCTACATATTCCCCTTCTTGGTTAACATCAGTACAAATTGTTTTACCACATTAAAATGAGCCTGGGTGTAATGAAAATGTTTTACTGTACCCTGAATTTGTGGCGATGTGCAATGTTGATTTCTCCTTTCCTCCATGCAGAGAGTGCTGGATATTTTACTTTGTAGTGGGTTTACAAACCTTTGCCCAGTCTACTGTGGCATGCATCGCTATGCAGTTAGTCTCCATATGTATGGCATTTGTAAAGCCCTTTCTTATAGTTCAGGTTCCTTCTCACAAAATTAGTTTCATTATTAAAGAGGAAAAGTATTTCAGCATGAAGCTGCGTGAGTAGCAGCCAACCAGCTTTGCACTTGGCTCAAACAGGCTGGTCCTAATTAACTCTTGCAGAGGCCTGAAGTACTACAAACCTGCACCAGGCAGTGCCTTACACTCCACAACAAAATCTTTTGGAAGGGCTGGGCAATGTAACCTCAGAACTTCCCCTAGAAATATGCATTCTTGTTTTAAAAAGCAAATGACCTATTTTCATACTCAAGAAATACTTTCTCCTCCTTTGCCAGTTATATATACTTTCTTTCTCAGATACGTGAAAGAAATACAGCTGGTGGCGTAAGTATGTGATGCTTTTCATCCTGCTTCCCAATGTGAATATTTATTTTCAGGTTTTTGTGCTGGATATTGAAGAATATAATCAGCGTTTTCAAATTCCGTTGTTTGGGAGAATGGAGTTCTTTCAAATGAGGGCTAGATACTTCTGATATTGGTGTCTCCCTTTAAAGCACACTGAACTCTCATGACTGAGAAGACATTAAGGCAAAGGATAATTATTCAGAACTATCTTTGTAGAACTCATCCTGGGACTTTATAACCTGATAATCCAGAGGTTAATTTAGGAACAGATGAAAAAACCCAACCAATGAACCAAACAAAAAACCACAACAAACAAAACCTGATTCTTAAGAATTATGGAGGTGAACTGAAAATGGTGAAATGTAAAGAATATGTCAATGTATCTTTTTGTTTAGTTTGCATATCTTATTCTGAGATGTAGTGGAAAAACCCTAACAGCTGGACAGGCGAGGCTCCGGGCTGCTTTACCAGACAACATGAGTTTAGACCGATTATCCTGAAAGTGTTCTGGCCTAAACCCCACTATGCTTCATGGCAACTTCCTGCTTTTCTAAAAGCAGATTAACACATCCTCTGAATGTGGAGTAAAGCAGATGAAACATCTGACCTCCAGGTGTTGCTGTCACAGTTTCCTTGCTATGAATTCTCTAAATTCCCAATTATTTGCTCAAACTTCTGTTGGCTTCCTCTGTGGTAAACAGTACCTCTGGATATATACACTGCTCCTTTTCACTGGCAAGCAATAAATGCCAGAAATGGGCCATTCACATGCATATACAGTGGCAAACAAGAAAAATATGTTCTACTGTAACCACAGTAGAAAAAGATTCCTGTACTCCACCTCAAACTACATGTCACTGATGTTGGTGCAACCAGGAAAGAGAAGAAAAATAAAATCAAAGTTATGTTACCCAGTAATTGAACTGAAAGGTCTCACTGCTTGTTTGCAGTCTGTCTCCAGAGTGCATAGCAACAGCCGTTGGGATAGTTGTATACATATTAATTGGCCATGTCAGTTTGGAAAGGATCTTCTCTTCTCTTCTCTTGTTAGACTGAAAGCTGTTGGGGAAGGGGATCAAAGGATGCGAATAAAGGTATCTTTTTTAATTTCAGTGCCATTACATTGGTTTACATTACTGGAGGAGCTAGTCTCATAGGCTTGCCTGCACACAGCTTGGAACAGAAGAAACATCCTGGGCTGCATCAAAAGAAGCGTGATCAGCAGCTTGAAGGAGGTGATCCAGCCCCTCTATTCTGCTCTCATGAGACCTCACCTGGAGCACTGTGTACAGTTCTGGTGTCCTCAACATAAAAAGGACATGGAGCTGTTGGAACAAGTCCAGAGGAGGCCACGAGGATGAGCAGGGGACTGAAGCATCTCCCATATGAAGACAGGCTGAGAGAGTTGGGGCTGTTCAGCCTGGGGAAGAGAAGGCTGCGTGGAGACCTCATAGCAGCCTTCCAGTATCTGAAGGGGGCCTATAGGGATGCTGGGGAGGGACTCTTCCTTAGGGACTGTAGTGACAGGACAAGGGGTAACGGGTTCAAGCTTAAACAGGAGAGGTTTAGATTGGATATAAGGAAGAAATTCTTTCCTGTTAGGGTGGTGAGATGCTGGAATGGGTTGGCCAGGGAGGTTGTGAATGCTCCATCCCTGGCGTTGTTCAGGGCCAGGTTGGATGAAGCCTTGGGTGACATGGTTTAATGTGAGGTGTCCCTGCCTATGGTAGGGGGGCTGGAACTGGATGATCTTAAGGTCCTTTCCAACCCTAACTATTCTATGATTCTATGAAACATGATGGATTCAGGCTTATGTACAATACCAATACAAAATCCCTTATGAAATTACAGCTGTTGTAAGAGGATACTAACAATTAGATACTAACAATTAGTATCTAATGCAGGGAGAGAGTGGGGAAAGACCTGGTATTTTCAGGTCAACTAGAAGCTATTGTGTTTGGAAGTGAGAGGAAAAAAATTGTTCATGTTGCTTTCATGAAACGTGTAATTTTCCATCTCCCTTGCCATGTCTTAAGAGCTTAATTGGACACAGTTGAAGTAGACACAAGCCCAGCTCCTGTCTTCAGCTTTTATTTCCAAAGGTCACAGATTTCACGCTGATCCTCTGCATTATGCTATCATTTCCATTCGAACTTGAGGAGGGCAACATTAATTGCCTGTGACTATAATTGGCTTCATGATGGCTGGGAACACACACACCAAAACAGCTGTCAAACATGTAACCTGGCAGAAAGTCACCAAGTGTCAGGAGAATGCTCTGAACAGGACTGTCATTTTCTATGCCTGCAGAGACTCTGCAATCAAGACAGATCTCTTGACATAATGATTCTCAAAAGTGACTAATTTGAAACAGTTTCAGCTGATGCAAAGTGAAGATGCAAAGCATGCAAGGGCTGCTGGCAGCAAGGCTCATCTCAAATAGTGAGAGGGAAATGTGGTCTCCTAGACCTCTATGTATTAAGGCCACTACGAGACCTCTGTGGTACCAATTACACAGCGTTGACATTCCTGGTCAAGGGTTAGTTCATAGAAGTGAAAAATCAAAGCAGGAAACCACTGAATACGGTGATCACCAGGTACATGTGGTGTAATTGGCATTATCATCACACCCAGCCTCAATTCCGCTAATTCAAAACCATTCACTTTTTTGAAGCAAAGTAGGGCAACTCACATCAGTCAAAATGTCATCAGACAGTTCTGCTCTTTGTGTTACTACTAGAAATAGTAGTTCTGCTCTCTAAGACAACTGAAAAACAACTATCCTTGATGTAATACGTACTAAAGCAGAGAGCTTTGATTGTGATTTTTAGATACATACCTGCCAGTTATACAACAGTAGCCTGTGCTCTGCACGCAACTGCCTTCTCTTCATGCTGGGCCAGTCTCCAGCTTACCTTCACCCTGATGGGATTCCCGCCTTGGAGTACCATGGTGTTACTCCTTTCAAAACTATTATAGCAACCATTGGCTATCCGTGTTATTTCTATTCCAACAAAAAATCCTGAGCCCCACTGAGCTATGTGCAGAGAAAATCCAGAGTGAGTAGTACTCCATGTCTCAGGGAGACAACAGTCTAGATATACAAGACAAACAGCGAAGGAAAGGGAAAGAAAAGCCTTATTGATGGCAAGCAGATACATAGGTTATGAAAGGAACTGGCCAAGGTCAAAAACAGAAGCCTGTGCTGGAGCTAGAGAAGTGATCCCAAGGCTTTGCCAACCAAATCTCATGCCTTCACACAGATCTCACTTTTCCACAAAAAAATATTGTGTGAATTTCAGCCCAGAGAAGGATAATTCAAGATATGGTACCTGTGAAGCTGGTTTTCCTATTTTCTGCCAAGGAATGACATGGAGTGGGGACCAATGGAAAAGATGTGACTATGGCTGCAGTTCTCTGGATATGTGTTCAACTAGAAGAAAGGTGTTTCAGCTCCTCTCTAATTGACTTCTTAGGCATTGTTCTTGTGTTATTACAGGATTTTCTTTTGATTTCAAGCAGCTGTTTATCACACTAATGAAGTGAATTGAAAATGGAACAGTTACTAAAAACCTTATTTCCTGAAGCCCGGTGTATGAGAAACTAGCAAAAAGTCTATTAACAAAATGACTATATGTAATGACCAAAAAGACTTGGAAAGTGACATATGTCTCTGTGGCCATGGATTTAAATAGTCTGCTGCATGTTTCTGCTGCAAAATTCAAGGCAATAATCAAATGAAAATCCTCTCAGAAACACAACTATAGATCTCAAGTGTCAAGTGTGCGGGTACTCACATTTCAGATTAGAGTTTACTCTAATTATAGAACATAGCAAATGACATCCAACAACTATAATTAAAGTTAAAAATGAACTTACTCCTTCACACATCTACGTATTTACATTATTGGAGGAGAGAAAGCAAATACACTGGACACACCATATGTATATGAACACATGTGCACCCTCTCTCTTGAAGACAGCTGCTTCTAGCAATGCAACACTAGAACATGAGTAGTACAATTGTGTTGGTACATGTTTTTCTCCTGAGTCCCACAAACTGGGTCATACAAGAAAATGCCAGTTCAAGAGTCCCATATGCTTATTACAGTGGCACAAAGACTCTTCCCATGTGTGCAGAGCACTATGTGGAGCAGACTATGCTAATCAGTGCCACAGCTGTTCAGGGGAGTAACATATAGCGCTGAGCTTGCTTTCTACCTCAGTAAAATTAATCTTAATTATAGCAACTCATTCACAACATTAATGCGAAATACGCTGTAAAGCTGAATGTAAATTACAAATTCAATTCAATTTATACCTGCAGCAGCTCTTTTTAACATGATTAGGGAAAGTACTGTAAAAGCAGCACCAAAATGCCTTGGAAGTCTTTTCGCTCTATCATAAGAGCAGGAAGATCCTATGCTAACAAGCAAATGTACTCTTGGGCAGAGCTAAAGAACTTGATAAGGCACTGAGTAAAGCCAACAGAAGACTCCCCAGACTGCCGATGAGGCCATGCATATATTGCTTTGCCATTTGGTCCTGGCTTCAAACTGAGTGAGCTGGAAAACAGAGAAAAAGAACAGCAGAGCCATCACAGTGACCTCTCTATGAACCTGGATTGGGTAGCGCTTTGCTCCCTCCCGCACTTTAATTCATATCTCTGTGCTGACTGCAATGCTGTGTACTGGCCCCAGCAAGAATTAAATTAAATATTTATACTTTTGTGATGAGATACTTTGTTACCTCGTAAAGCTCGCACATATGGAACTCTATTAATTTATGCTAATTCCTTATTTCTCTAGAAGAGCCTTTCTCCTCATTAGCATTTGATCGTTTAATACAACTTTACAGCACACACTAAATTGAAGCCCATAATCTTTTGTAATTGAAGCTTTGTGTGCATTCATTGTCATTTAAGCAAAAAATGAAGGGGGAGATGTGCATGGGAGTATTGCCTTTGTGTGGCACGCAGGGCTCCGGGAAGGGATTAGCTCTGCAGGGAGCTGTTTGCAGTGCCAGCTGCAGCGAGCAGGCTACATTTGGAAGGCTGGACCTGCCCTTGTTTGTGTTGAGGAAGCATTTTCTGTTGACCTCAATGAGAAAAAGACCACTCCTCTGCCCATGCCTGCCAGCTGTAACTGAGGATGGTGGTAGGAAAAGAAAGTGGAGGTGGAAATTGCAGCCCACAGAGCAGACCTGCAGCCAAAAGAAATTGTCCAGTTCACTCTATCTATCCATCATACTTTTGTCTCCTGCTACAGCCCATGGCAGACCTGTTGTCCTTGCCAAACCCTGCCATTATGTTCCTGACATTATGTTGAGATACAGATTACTGGGGAGGAAATCAGTATTGCTTCCCTTGCCTTGCCTTGTCCAGTGGACCAAATTCACTTACCCACAAGTCTAATGAAAGGAAGCAAATATCGCCGGCTAGTGCAGAATCTGTTCCTCTTGCTGGGTTTGACCTTTGTTCTGGTACCAGCTTCCCAGGCTCATCTGTGGCACTCGTCAGGAGGCTTGTTCCAGTGCTCATCTTTGGCCTTAAACGATAAATCAGAAGTAAACCAAAACATTTCCCATTTTAGGAAAGGAAGACAACAGTGTGTTTTTCTTTCAGAAATCAGCAGGGAGCAATGGGATGCAATGTTCAATTTCACATTGTTCCATCTTTCTCCCACCTTGCCATTAATAGCTGGGGGTCTTTAGCACATTGAAGAGAGACAACTGGCCAGCTTCTGGATTTTGATAGCAGCACTACAAAAGTCTTTTATATTTAGAACAGCACTATAAAAATATATGATTTATTAGAGTAAGTGTCAAATTTATGTCCTAGGGCACAGAGGAACAGCTTCGTGCTTGAAATACTGGGGTTTTTCTTCAGTAGTGTTCACTTTGCTCGTGACTCAAGGAAATTAGAAGACCCATCATTGCAACAATTCAACGAGTACTTTGAGGTCTTTAGTGCTTCCGTGTATTTCACACACAGTTAAATGGGGCTCACTTTTATCTTGCTGAATTCTCTACATTGTGTTTCATGAAGAGGAGCTCACTCACACGCTCCTGCCCAACTCTCATTCAACTTGAGCTAGTAGGAGTAGAAAAGCCAAGGGTTAAACAGAGCCTAATAACATCTTTCCAAACACAGGCTGCCTGATTTTACTGATGTGAGTAATCTCACTCAGGTTAGGACCTTCTGATACACCTGTGTCAAAATTATTGTGAGTTTTAGTGTAAGAGTTGTCAAGTACCTGCAGACTGCAGCCTGGTTTTATACTTACTTGACATTTACAGCAGTAAGGTTCACACAAAGGCACTCAGCTTCCCCCAGCACGGTTGAGTGATAGTTCAAAGATAGGGCAGGGCTGAAAGAGCAGAAATCATCCAGCTGTGGAAGATTAATAATTGTAATGTACAGAGGCCCCACTACATCTTTGGGGAGGAGTTTGTGAGCACTACCTTACATGCATCCTTAGAACTGCACAGAGGGAAGCGCTGGACTGAATGCTATCATCCATTCTCACGGACACACTGACAAAGACATAAACAATGAGAAAGCTAAAAATACCCATTGCCCCAGTTACAGAAAGCACCTACAGGGAGCAGAGCACTTAAAACTCATTTAAGTCTCATTGAGTTCAGTGAGAATTAAAACATGTCCACTGGCTGTTCTTGAATCAAGGTGTAAAAGACAACATTGCTATGCTTTTATTGTTTACACGTTGTGGACATAAAGCAATGACTGTAGCACCAAGTACTGTAGCCTGAGCAAACACATTGTATCAGCAGTTTGAAATGGAAAAAAAACCCAACCACCTCTACATATTTATGTTTAAAAAGCACTTCCTATTTAAATGCCATCTGCCTGCACTGATGTTTATTTAAATTGTCAGTTAATCAATTAAATCTATTTGAGCTAGCAGTACATCACAGTAAATCAGTGTAATCACCTTCATCTTCATTTAAATTTAACTGGACTCATCTCTGTTCTGCCCCTGACCAGATACAAGTCAGAAGTGAAAAACAAGAAGGATCCAATTTTACCTATTGGAGTCGTGCATCCATGTCTCTGAAGTCATCCTTTTGAGGAAGCATGTGTTTGTGTTCTAAAATGCTCACTTTAGTACCTCTTTTCCTAGGGCAAGGAGAGGAGGAGATTGAATTACTCACCTAGAAATTAACAGACAACCTAAATCTTGTCTAAATGCTTTATCAAATAGCTCTTCAATTTCCCTTTACACCTGAATCAGCCAGGAACCAAGTGTACCCATGTGTCAGCAAAATATGCTCAGGTCTCTATCGAGGTGACGGTCAGCTAATGAAGGAAGTGTATTTCAAATCAGTGCTCTCAGCCAGTTACACTGACCATAAAATTACATGGTAAGTGCCTTTTAAAGACAGTTACCACATGGTTATTGTGGCTTTCCAAATTAGACTGTCATCAGGAGTGTTAAGAAGTGAAAGATACAGGTAGGAAACCTGTTAATTCCTTAGCTCCGGCAGGTTGGAGCTCCCAATGCTTATTCATTTTGCATTAGCAAGAAACATCAGAACATCTCAGCTCCCCACACCACGAGGTAAATTATTCCTGGAGCACTGTACTTGGTAGCTTCAAGTTTAATTACCTTGTAATCTACAGGTCATGTTATTACCTTGTGGTTATATGTTTGGGTTTTTTTTTCATACCTATTTATATAGCCTATAAAAGAAAGTGACATTGGAATGGATTTTTCTAAATTGGTCCCATGCATACAGTTCCTTCAGTGTCTGAAAAAATGAGACTCTGCTCTCAGTGAGCATCTGCTGGCTAAATCTGTAAGCTGTCTTAAGAATGAAGCACCTACTAATGTCTTAGCAAGGCGCAATGATTTTTATATAAAGCCAAAACATATACTACAGTTGATTATTTTATATTAAACTCATGGGACCAGGGCATGTATTTAAGAAAGAATTAATATTTTTGCCAATGTGAATTTCATTTTGAAGCAAAGATAGCTGTCCCCAGTTCTGCTTGGGTGGTATACCCTGAAGGACATAATCCAGAATAGGCTCATCTCAAAAGATACATTTAGATCACAAGTTTGATTTCTTTTATCAGTATCTTTTGTGATGTTTACTGAATTCAGCAGTCAGCCCTGACTAACAGAAGAACAGACTCTTTGGTGGCTGAGAGCCCATGTACAAGCATAGAAAGATGGTCAAGTTCTGCATCCTTCTTTGTTCAAGAATAGTTCTCTCATCAATACCTTTCCAAAGAGTCCTATGCTTGGAATTTGTGCCAAAATCAGTGTCTGACTGTATTCACAGAGGAGAAGTGTACCATTCACTACTGTACAGGGGCACATCTCCATCACTCTGGAGAGATGCTGGGTTATGGCCAAAGATCTGTCTCTCTGACTGAGGTGGAACATTTGAACTATAGAGATATCTGGCTTTGAAAAAAGTATAGAAAGTAAATGTAAGTGGTGATGCCCAGTTCTGTATTGCATTTAACTGCATAAATATTTTACAGCTTTTCATACTGTACAACTCACCAAGGTATTAACTTTGCAACAAAGAATGCATTGAAATCTTCTTTGTTGTGTGCTACTTGATTATCTCATTGTTTTTTAATTGTAGAGAACCTTAGTGTGTTATTAAGCAGCGTACAACTTCTTTACTATGTAAGGGAAGAAGTAAACACATATATTGGTTGCAGGCAGCATCTTTAAACTTTTCTTTATCTTGGAAACATTAATGGGTTTTCCAATTAAATGTTAAAAATATGTGCAATAATAGTTTTGGGGATGTTTTGAGCATTTATCTGGTTAAGGGAGGAGGGAATGTTTGCTCTGAAGTTTTCACCCAGAAGGAAAAAACCCTGTAATTTCAAGCAGTTTTTAGTGAATTGAAGTATGTAGCTCATATAATGCCTGGCTTAGCCATAGAGAGATCCAGTTACTGTGCTGGAGGAAACACTATAGGATGATATGAGCTCTTAGTTATGAGCAGGCCAATGCATTGAACTTACTGGTGTTAATACCAGTTTTTGTCTGTCAGATTAATGTTCCTAACAGATTTTGCCCACCTGATTTTCATTTTATTTGTGTCCTTTCAGATCATAAGTATCATGTTCAGTATGGTCTGCTCAGTAGCAGTTTGAGCAGCAAGTAAATACACGAGACCTGTTTAGGATGAAGCAGGGATTGATATGATGGGATTCACCTTAAAACTATGAATATGTTTTTCTTCCTTCCCTCCTTCCCCTATTTTCCTACTTCTTTGTGAATCAGGAATAAAACCCAGATGCCCTTTGCAATATGAAAAATGGATGTACTTCTGTAAGCAGATTTTCTGAAGGCACCAAGCCTTGGGATTTCATTGGGTAAATCAGATGCTTGCAAGCAGTTCTGCTTATTTAAAGGAATGAGTGGCTGTGCTATTTTCCTGAGAAGCTACAATCAAGAGTGGCAATTTCCACACCTGAGTGAATAAATATGTAGTCACTTCAGCAAAACATGTACAGGTGGAATCCACAATCACGACTCCACTGTGCATTCCTTTCTGGCTAGAAAAAAGACATTTTTCCTCCGCTCAGCTGAAGTGTTCTCAGTGCTTCCTACAAAACCAAGGGAACCCTTTCTACTGCATGCAAAACGCTCTAAGGTTTCATCTCTCATATGAAGAAGTAATGGAATAATAGGAAAATCTTGATGCAGCCTGATGCAGACTTATTTCAGATGCCTGCTAATTGACAAAGCAAGCCTCAAGAGCCATCTAGAGGTTGTTTGGCAAGAATCATTCAATGTATTTCAAGAACGTGGTTTATGCATGCCAGAAGAAAAAACCCTATTTCCTTCAGATTTTATTTTTATGAGCAGCATGGTAAATCAGGAACACCTCTAGTTATAGCACTGGAACTTCAGCAGTGCAGAGGTGGTGTCAGAGAAATCACTCCCTTCACTAACAATACAGCTGTTTTATTAATGAGAAGCTGCATTCACATGCTACAAGAAAAAGCATTACAGAAAATGCTGTGAGGCAGAAAGCATTTGGCATGAGGAGTGTGCTCCTGTGAGCCCCAGACACACTCCAGTTGATAATAACGAATTAGTAAGGGAATAAGCGGATTTAGCCAAAACTGCGCACAGTTGGGATTTACTTAATTATGAAGCTATTGCAGTCCTGATGGTATTGTCTATTCTGTCCTGGCTTCCCCTTAAGTCTGTGTTGAACCAAACCAAAATCAATAGTGCTTTGAGCAGTGGCCATTGTTTGCAAGAGGATGGTAAGAGAAAGAAGTTAGAATGGGGTGTTGTGAGTTCACTTCATCATTTTTAGATACCCAAAAAGTGCCAGCCTGCAAATAGAGACAGCTTCTCTTTGGATGGAATGGTGGGAGACTTAGTCTTGAGGTACCCACATGGCTGCTTAGAAGGAGAGAACAGAGAGAAGAGACTTTTTGCAAACAGTGGTGGGAACAGTTCTTCAGTTCCAGCAGATGTTCCCATCTGCAGCTCCAGTCTTTGATGGGCTGTGATTTTATTCAGATTTCAGGACATCTCCAGACACAAGGGGGTTTTAATGCTATCAATGGAGCTAATTTTCTGTCTCTTGAGTTCATATCTCTATTTGTCAGGCAAAAAGCAAGCATGACTTTTCACTAAATCAGAGTGAAACCTCTTCCTGATACCCTCTATCCTCCAGAGAGAAGTCTAAATAAATCCTTCTGGTGCAAGCTGCTTTGATGTCAATACATCCTCTGTTTATCTCAACAAAGAACTTGAACTTGAAAATCTAAATTTACTTTGCACTAACTTGATAAATACCAAGTATACTTATTAAAATCTGAGTAGGATGCACACATGTCTATAGAAAGTAATTCAACAAGCATATTATGTATTCACTTGAAGTTATAGCATATGCTATGGGTTTAGAAGAATCTCTTTGATATTTCCTGTGTAAATCAATCTACTGGAGGAAATATTTAAATACCAGACTGGAATAGCTGAAACACAGGGGGTAGACTGCTGATGCAGCACCAATAAAACTGATCCCACAAAGCTCTCCAGAGATACACAGGAATCTGCTCTAGGCAAAGAAGATTCCTGTAACCTGGGCTTATTCGGGTTTTCCACTGAGACTGAGTTTCTTGGGGAACCAGAATGCAGCTAGCAGCAGCACAAGTTTAATTTCAGGATATTAAAACTTCCTGAAATGTTTCTAAAGCAATAACCCAAACAGTTCCTATCCTGGTTTTAGCTGAGATAAAGTTAATTTGCTTCCTAGTAGCTGGTGTAGTGCTGTGTTTGGGATTTACTATGAGAAAAAAGTTGATAACACACCTGTGGTTTTAGCTGTTGCTGAGTAGTGCTTCTACTGAGTCAAGGACTTTTCAGCTTCTTATGCCCTGCCAGGGAGAAGGATGGAGGGGCATAAGAAGTTGGGAAGGGACACAGCCAGGACAGCTGACCCCACCTGGCTCCATACCATAGGATGTCATGCTGAGTCTATAAACTGGGGTGAGTTAGCAGAGAAAGACCAATCACTGCTTGGAGACTGGCTGGGCATCAGTCACTGGGTGGTGAGCAATTGTATGGTACATCACTTTTTATTGAGTTTTATTCCTCTCTGTTATCTCCCCTTTCATTACAATCATTATTATTAGTAGTAGTATATTTTACTTAGTTTCAATTATTAAACTGCTCTTATCTCAATCCATGGGCTTTACCTGTTGTCTGATTCCCCTTGCCATCCCATGGTGCAGGGGGTGAGCAAGCGGCTCCATGGTCCTTAGCTGCTGGCTGAGGTTAAACCATGACAGCTGCCTAATAGATTCCCAGGGCTGCTCTCTTCATACCAGCATGTGCACCTGTGAGATATCTGTACAAACACCACCTGTAAAGCCGCGTCCCAAGCAAAGCTCCACTTCTGCATTATGCATGAACCTCATTGCTCTCACCAGATGTAGGTGGATAGGGGGAACTAACGCAGATGCTGCCAGGGTTTTTTGAATCCTGAGAGAGGGAAAGAGAGGTTTTATCAATACATATTATGAATGAGCTGAATAGAAATGCTTCCATAAGGGATTTCTGGCTTCAAGATGCATAAACTGGCTCGATGAAAACACTGAGGGAAGGAAACAACAAAGATAAAGACTTCAGGGGCACTACTGTTTAGTATTTGCCAGCTATTCCAGCTATGTCTCCAAGTGTCAGTGAAAACATACAAATAATAGAAAGGTGGAATTTAAAATCACAACTAAAGGATTTCTCTAACAGAGATGTATTTTCCAGTACACCTGAATTCAGGACATTGGATGCAAAAAATTGGATTTACAGGTTTTAACCTTTGGATAAACAACTGCACAACAAGAAAACATTTTCTTATGAAAGATGCTAAAAGACAAGTTCATTGTAATGGCACAGCTGCATAACTAACAAAGAGGAACAAGTAAAACATGAGCAAACCAGAAAGTATGTGGAACATAGAAAAAAATTATATATACATGTGTATACACACATGCATGCAATATGAATACAAGGACAGCATCTGCTGCTAACTCAGCCATGCTGCACATTAAACACTGCAATATAGAATAGAATAGTTAGGGTTGGAAAGGACCTTAAGATCATCCAGTTCCAACCCCCCTGCCATAAGCAGGGACACCTCACACTAAAACGTGCCACCCAAGGCTCTGTCATATCTGACCTTGAACAATGTCAGGGATGGAGCATTCACAACCTCCCTGGGCAACCCATTCCAGCATCTCACCACCCTAACAGGAAAGAATTTCTTCTTAATATCCAATCCAAACCTCCCCTGTGTACGTTTGAACCCGTTACCCCTTGTCCTGTCACTACAGTCCCTAAGGAAGAGTCCCTGCCCAGCATCCCTATAGGCCCCCTTCAGATACTGGAAGGCTGCTATGAGGTCTCCACGCAGCCTTCTCTTCTCCAGGCTGAACGGCCCCAACTTTCTCAGCCTGTCTTCATACGGGAGATGCTCCAGTCCCCTGATCATCCTCGTGGCCTCCTCTGGACTTGTTCCAACAGCTCCATGTCAAATGGGTGAGATCAAAATAATATAAATGATGCTAGTAATATAACTCTGACACACCATGGCCAGGACTGGCCCACAGAGAAAGGCAGGGCTCTCACTTTGAATGTAGGCTGGGTTGGGACTCCTTAGGCTATTATAATATAAACATGGTTAGTTGAATGAGGCATAAATGAGTTTGACTTTTGCATACTGATTGAGTAAAGCTCAAGTCAGTACTAACAAGAGCTCAAAGGAGCAGACTATCTAGTTAACCAGTGACCCTGCTTAAAATTGTTCAGTGGGCTTTTGTAAAATACAATTGTAAACGGTTTTGTGTAACATGATGTTATGGTTCAAGTACAGTCAGTAACCCATGCAGCCTTCTCGCTCACTCCCCTCACTCCTCAACTCCCTGCTCCCGGAGGGACGGGGAGGAGAATGGAAAGAATGTAACTCCCATGGGTTGAGATAAGAGCAGTTCAGTAACTAAGGTATAACACAAATCACTGCTGCTGCCACCAATAATAATAATGATAAGGGAAATAACATGGGAAGAGAATACAACCGCTCACCACCTGCTGACCGATATCCAGCCTGACTGAGCAGTGATCTAGCCCTTCTTGGTAACTGCCCCCAGTTTACATCCCAGGCATGGCATGCTGTGGTATGGAATACCTATTTGGTTAGTTTGGGTCAGGTGTCCTGTCTCTGCTTCATCCTGGCTTCCCCTCCTCCCTGGCAGAGCAGGAGATTCACAAAGTCCTTGGTCAGAGTAAACATTACTGAACAGCAACTAAAACCATCGGTGTTATCAGTGCTGTTCCCAGGCCAAAATTCAAACCACAGTGCTGCCCCAGCTACTAAGAAGGAGAAAAATGACTGCTGCTGCTGAACCCAGGACACATGATACAACAGGGGTGACCCAACAGAAACAGAACAGGTAGTGACTCAGACAGTCTTGGCATTTAGCACCTCTAAATGAAGTTGCAAATTCAAACTCCACATATAATATAATAAACATCAGAAATCAGGTATATTTGTCTAACACTTACAAATGTTTCAAAAGATTGGTTATTTCCACAATAGCCTATTTAAATGGATTTAATAGATACATCCCTCAGTGAAGAGGAAAAAAATAGCCTATGAAACACCAAGTCTGTGAAACTCCAGGCCTTAATGGATAAACCCTTAAGGGTTCTTTCCTCCATGTCTTCACAACAACCATACCTTCACGTAAAATCCAACTGCCTCCACTGAGAATAAGCAGGACTGAAAAACAGACATTAGTAGGTAATAAATTATTGAGAACAAATTAAACCAGCATGTAAACAGCACATCTTTGTAAAAACAAGCTTTTGATGCCGTTTGGAGACTACAGAAATAAGCTTCTCCACCCTAAGCTAAGTTGCCCTCAGTCTATTACATGTCTGATTGCTTCTGACAGAGGGCAACACTTCAGCAGACAGAAAGAGCCTGAAACACACATGAATAGCAGTGTAATGCAAGAAAGAAATGCAGGTAAGAGATTAAAGAGAACATCTTGGGATGGCTGTTTGCTTCCAATTTTCTAGTAAACCAGGTTTAGATTTGTATTTAACAGTAAAGAGAAGATTCTTTTCCTTACCCGGGGATCAGTGTTGTCATTCTCAGAGTCCCACAGAAATTAGTGGGATTACTGTGCAGTAAAGAGCACTCACTGCGTGAAGGTTGCAGGTGCATTTATATCCAATTTCAGGCATAAAGTTTCCTCAAAACAATCAACAAATGTGTTGGAGTTTTCCTTTGAGTGACACAATTTGAAGCCATTACTTCTTAATGCATCTTGTAACACATTTGCAGTCCCACTTACCCCCAAGAATACTGTGGAATACATAACAACACTAACACTCATGATATATAATTAAAATCTGCAGCATTCAATTAAAAGTATCCTTTAAAATTTGCCATGCTGCCAGCTACATATTTTACATGATTGGAGACTGCCATGTACATTTTAGAATAGCTATTAGTAAATATAGAACCACGTCCTGCCTGGAGATGTTAGCAATGTGGTTTTACTTCATTTGCAAGTCTCTGTGTTCATAAATTACAGGCTAAGATGTGGTCCAAAGCCAGGGAAGTACTTCAGAGCTTTGCTACTTTCTTTATTTTCCATCTCTTGAAGAACAGTAGTCTTGCTGTGAGCTCAAGAGGATGCTTAAATTTGAATTCTGTGCAGCTGACTAACCAAGAAAGAGGAAAGAAATCAGAATAAGAATTTCAGTGCGTGCCAATATATAAAGGAGAAGGTGTTGTGACCCTTTCTCTAGAGCATGATCTTTGTAACCCTGTTTTTGCCACTGTGAACCGAGTCTCAAACACTCCCAGCAACGTGTCTGCACCACACCTAGTTATCCTGCTAAGAGATTTTCATCAAATTCAGATGTTTTCATCGGCTGTTTTTCATCTGTGTCACCAGGTTGCACTGCATCAGATTGGCTTTTATCAGCTCACAGTCTTGTTTGTTGTGTGAGGAAATACAGCTCGGATCAACTGAGGAAAAAATCTGTCCACATGAATTTGTCAGGGATTGTTCGTGCTTGGAACAGAAATATCTGAACCAAGATGGAGGGCAGATAGTGGGCTTTGTGAGCGCAAATTCTGTGGGGTGCTACATCAGATAATGTTTCATGATATGGATGTAGTTGTACCTTTAGTTCCCAGCCCTGGTATGTCCACACACATTTTACTGTTCACTTCAAGGGACTATTTGCAGCATTTCACCTGTATTTTCATACCTGCATCTGCTGATAGGATTGTGTATTACAGGTCACCTATAGGCTGCAAAATTGTAATCCATGTGTATGAGGTAGGATCCTGTAAACCAAGATATTTTTGATGCCAAATGGCCTGTTTGCATAGCTGCTGTGTGCATGGGATCTCCACATTCACAGTCTCAGCCTTCCCAGAAAAAACCTGCCATTACCATAACCAACTTCAATCAAGTCACTGAAGCTATTAATGTGATTGCATTAATTAACATGCATTAATGTTTATCCAGAATCAGTTAAAGAAGAATTACATACATTAGATTCACTCAGAAAGAGTGTGAAGTGAGTGGCTGCAACAGAGCTACTCACCAGTTAGGTCTGACACAAGTATTTTCAATTTGACAAAAGATGTTTCTGAACATTCTGAATCTCTGCTTCCAGTAGTTTGTTTCTCACAAATGGAATGCATTTCACTCTGCTCTTCACGTTTTGTTTTGCCATTTCTAACTGGTGCCCCTTCATTTTTTTTTATTTCAATGACATTTTTTTCCCCTTAAACTATAATGTAATTGGTTTTGATTTAATATCCTGAAAATAAAAATACACTGCTTTGGGCAAACTGAGTATTTCTGATGAACCAGAAAATGACATTTCTTTCAGATTTCCTTTCTTGTTGTTTGTGAAAGAAACAAACCAAGCAACCAAACCAAACCGAACACCCAAACATCCTCTTCTGGCTCAGTACCCCCCCCTCTCCCCCCCCACTATCCAGTTTTCAGCTCAGCTAGCACTTTGCAGGTAAGCTGAAAACAAGTGAGGGCATGAAACTTGGAACCCCTGATCTCAGATCTTGCAGGAGGACACTTATGAAATACAACACACCAGTTCTACCTGTGAGATCTTTCAGTTCAGGTTATGTATATTAGAACTGGAAAAAATCACTTGGAAGTTCCCATTTCTTGCTGGACCAGTTCAGGCCTATATTCCTATACATTATATCTTCAGCTACTTCTTTAGCTTTAAAGGTCTCAGGGCTAGAAAGGCTGACCTACGAGTGAGACACCTCACTTCAGGAGTCTCTCCCTGATATTCTTCCTCTGATATTTCTTAGTATCTTTTCCTGATATTTCTTGAATTTGCCTTTTCTTATTTTCAGCCCATTGTGCCTTAGGCACAGCCAGCTGTTTTCTGCCAAGAGCAGAGCGTGTATGATGGACATAACATAATAAACACATTTTATGTATGGATTGCCCTGGACTATGTCTTCTGTGTCTGGGCTCCTTGCCAAACCCTTCTGGGACACCCTCACTTTTTTCACCATCCAGAATGAACTGATGACTGAGAGAACTTATATGATTGAGTAGAAGTACACTTACTGGAAGCGACAACTCTGTTCAGGTCTCAAAACTGGTGAGCTACTTAAAAATCAATTTTCCCTATTAGCCAATCAATAATCTTAAGGCAGCTTAGAGGTCACTGGAGCAAAAATGTCTCCCCTGAGTCACAAACAGCCCAGTAACCAAAGCTCTTCATTCTCCCAGTGCTGTAGTGCTCACAGAGCAAATATCCCTTTTGTCTATAAAAACACAAGCATTGCAACAGCACTCTGGGGTTCCACGTGAACAATCCTTGAAAGAATTGAATGGAAAACATTTTTATCCTTCTGGCCTTTTTTCTCTCCTACATTACTTTCCACTTTGCTCACTTTACCTAGTACCTGCTTTTCATGACAACCCAGTTTACCCATGTCAAGAACAGCTGACAAGATGATAGAAGAACACAAAAAAAAAGCAGGAGAGAGATAGATAAACCCAAGGACATTTTGAGTGCAGCACTTTCAGTGGGTGGGATGCATGTAAAACACAGGCTTCTCTGCAAAGAGGTTGAACTGAAGGGTTTCTGAAACCAACTCTGGGCTTTAAATCCACTGCAGTGTCATGTGAAAGGCACTGAACATCCTACAGAACAAGCTATGAAGGTGCGATATGGATGTGCTGTGTTGTTATATGTAGAGAAAGACTCAGCAAGGACTATGGTGTAATTCATATTCTGATTTCACATAGTTTCACCATATGGGGAACTAGCCTAAACTTCTGATCCTCTTGGAGGTTTCTAGAGATTTTTTGTTTGATTTACTCTGTTTTCTGCGCATCTCAGCATTTCAAACTCTTCAGAATAGCTGTCAAGTCATGAAAATCCAGTTAACCTCCTTTATACTAAAGCATAGGAAAGTAAACTATTTCCATCAGCAAACATTTTCCATAGGCAAACTATCATTTCATATGATCTTCATGTGCTATTGCTGTAGATATGGGAGATGTAATGTACATTAGTCCATGTACAAGTAAAGGAAAAGTATAAGGCACAGAAGTAGAAACATGAAATCAGTGTTCTTATACAACTGCTGAAGGAAAGGTAGCCCAGTCACACCTGTAGAGGTCACAGTTTCCTTCACTAGATTTAGAATCCTCTTTTTCCCTTTGCTTTGGAAACCTACAAGATAATTGGGGAAAAACAGGAACTGGGCTTCTGCACTGCTAAAAAGTTACACCAACTGCACGGCAAGCAACTGAGCTGCATGAAGATGAATGAAGGGGAAAAAATGTCCAGCATTCCCTGAAAGTTCTCTGAGGTTTTTATGGAGGAATTTAAGCAGTGCATCTGTGAAAATATCTAGTGCTGAGGTTCGTTTACCTCATACAGAACTTCGAATGCTCTTTTTATTTTGTGGCAGGGCAGAAGTATTCATATGCATCGGTTTTACACACAGGCACAATCAATTGCTGCTTTTTTGACCAAACTCCATCACTGTAGAAATGTTCCATTAAATGTCTGGCAATAACGGTGTATGGATGTTCTATTGAAAAAACAAGTTTCTCTAAGCCAAACTGCACACAGTGTACCTGTAAAAATATGAAATAAATTGTTCATACAATGAAAATATGTCTGAACCAGTAAAAACTCTTGTACAAAACACAGTAAACAAGTTTGATCCGGGCTATAATAAGTTAGTGGTAATCAAGAAATGCCTGGTTTAGGTGGTTGGCTAGAATAATATCAGAGAGATTGGCACCGGGAAAAGGACCTTGGTGCACTTGCTCCTTGAAAGCTCTGCTCCTTTGTCATGATTTACTCTGTCAGTAGCTCAGCATCCACAGGATCTGTGTTGGTACTTTTGGCACAACATTTTTCCATGACTTTTCTTAATTAAAGTTAATTCCTAACTCACCAAAATTCTGCCACTGGAAGTAACCTGGAAATATTCTGATTGTCTCTGTGAAATGGAAATATTCTGGGTTTAGAGAAAAAGCACCAAGTTTTACAGAGGAAAAAAGCCAAACCTTTTTTCTAGACAGTTCTGTCTGTCAGCTCTCTCCTTATCAGGTCTCCCACCTTCTTGAGACTCAGGCTATCAGGAGTCATCAAATCAGAGAGTCCTTTCTCTCCAGTTGCAAGAACTGGGTTTGGTATCTTCTCTCACTCTGTTGCCAATTTCCTAACTGCTATTTGAGGCTATTTCTCCACCAGTCTTCAGGGTTCTCTTAATATGTTGATCCTGGTCTTGTAGTTCATATTTTGTTCGCTTTTTCCCTTGGTGGTTGTTATCTTGTTTCTCCCTGTGTTGGTCACTGAACTCTGGCTCTTCCATTATTTCTTATCTATGCCTACTGTAGCAAATTCCCATATAACCTTTGAATCCTTGAGACAGAAAACACAGCATCTTTGAGAAAGCTGTCACCTTTTGGGTTTAGGTTTGTGTGTAACCAAGAGACTTAATTCCTTGATTTTTACTAAGGCCCTCAGGTTTGCCACCCTTACCCTTATGCCCCAGTTTTTAAGGTATTCTTAACATTAACTTGCAAAACTCTGACCGATCTCACTAGATAGGGCTTTCCATTGTCTCCCTCCAAATCACATGAATACTTTTTCTTGCTTTCAAATCCTTCCCTTTTTAACTGAGTCCAGGAAAGCAGGGCAGACCTTGAGAGAATCAGAATGGATGTACCCTGTAGCACTGGGAAGCTAAAAATTAAGTTCAAGGGGACCAAGGGAGGCAGAGGGTACTGAACTGGTTTTACAACTGCTCCAAGAGTCCTCCAATAAAAGCCTGTGAAAGGAGAAGAAAAAGAAAGTGTGCCTCACTGTCTGTCTTCATATTTCTAAAGGGGGAGTCATCATATTTGCTTTCTTTCCCCTTATTCATGCTTCATGCTCTTTAGAATAGAGACCGCACTGCCAGTGAGGACACTCATGATGTGCACATGAACTATGTAGTGGTTGCAACAAAAAGCTGGTTTAGAGTTATACATAGAATGAGAGTCCAAACAACCTTCAGTGCAACTGCGACTACACACCCCTGGAATCACCTTTGCATTTGCTCTGGCTAACAAGCCTTGGGGAATAACCAGCTGCTCTGGGTAGCCCAGGGACATGACTGTGGAGATGCATCAGGTTGCCTGGGCTTCTAAACCCACAATCAGATCAGGGATGTTTGTGGCGACTTTGTGTAAGTGTGGTTTAGAAAATAAAAGCAGATCTGTAAAATCACAGTGTATAATATATTAAAAATGGAAAAAAAATTCTCAGGGGACTCTTCAACTGAGAGCAATGGGATGATTCAGAGAAAATGATGGACGGCTCCTGCCCTTTTCTCCTGCCAAAGAAACGTTCCATCCCTCACCATTGGAGCTGGGCAGCAGATGCAAAAATACAGCACAGGAAAAAAGCATAATTTGGCCATAAAAATGTTGCAATAAGTCGTTATACAGCTGAAATGCCATCTCCTTTAGCGCATCCACCCTCTCGTTTTACAACCAGTTAATATTTGCCTGAACTTGCACGCTGTATTCTCTCCTGCCGCCTCTGCAATCGTTTTGCCTATTTTTCTGCCAAAGCCACAAGAATAAAGCTGTCAACATTGCAACTAAGCCATCTTTCTTGTCTGGCAAATTGTCTAGTGGAGACTATAACCTCCTGGCTGCTCCACTGTATAATGTAAGTATCCTGTCTTAACAAAACAGAATTTAAATATTCTTTAGATACAACATATCTGCAGGCATCTGTGCAGAAACAAGTTAAATATATTTCCTTGACATTTTTTGCCTTTCTCCAGTGGGAACGGCACAGACATTCATATTAAGCTGAACACGAATTGACATGCTTAGAGAGATGTTATATGGCTTCTCGACCGAAATATCTCCAGGTATTTGAACTGCAATAATAAATATGGCTGCTCCCGAGGGAAGGAAGGAGCAGCAAGAAAAATCCCTAGAAGACTATGACTGAGAACAGAAGTGGGCCAATGGCACACAGTAGTTATGCTTCGAATGTGATTGGGATTTATGATTTCAATTAATGCTGGAACAATTTTAGAAAGTTATTAGCAAGCTACTGGCTATACAGAATATGGTTCATTTGTGCATTGCTCTGGGTTAGCTGTGCCTTCTCTTGTTTACAAACACAAGATCAGATCCTCCGTGGTGTAAACTGGCACAGCATAGGTGGTGGGTGTAGAGGAGCTACATGGATACACATGGACCAAAACTGTAGCCTCATCTGTATGGTAGGTTTTAGTGTATCGAAGGAGCTGTAATTTTACATTTGAGAGATCAAATGAAAGAAACTCACAAGGGAAGAAAGACCAATTTCCTTTCCTCTGTCTCCATTTTGTGTCCCAAGGAAGGCCCAGGGCTGTGTGTTCAAGTGATATAAATTGGCTGGATTTACATCATGAAGGACTTGGACCCTCTGGAGTTTTGCTCACAATTCTGAAGCTAACTGAGGGTTGACACAGCTGTATATGAGTGAGCACGTGTTGTATATATATAGATATATACATATATAAATATATATACACACGTCCCATCTTGCCTATATTTTCTATACACACGGCACTCCCCAGCTGCATCCTAACTTCAAAATTTAAATGGCATCTGTATTTGTTTAGACCCTGCCGCCTCAGGCAGGGTGCTGCTCAGGGGGAAGCTCCGCACTCTGTGCACCCAGAGAGAGCCCAATAGCAAAGGTCTGGGTCCTAAACATGTCTTGGCTCACTGAGCCGAATGAAGCCAGTCATAAATGCAAGAAAATCAGGTGTAAGCAGCTGAAGGGTAGGGGATTAATGAAGCAGCAGGGAGGGAAAGCAGCAGAGTGGTTTCAAGGCAGAACTGGGGAGAGACACAAATACCCTCGAGTTTCTATGGCCACTGGCAACAGTGGCAGCAAGTACCGGGAGCTGGCTGCAACCTTGTTCTCCTTTACCTGGTTCAATCACTGCCCCCTGTTTTCATTTAAACATCTTCTACACACACTTAGAACAGCAAAAGTACTAAAGACCCCCTTACTTCACTTGTATCAGGTACTAAGAAATATTTACTGAAGACCCATTGTGTACCTATGTCAGTGCAATTACTTTGGTTGCTAATGATGGTAATGATCACTCTTCCCCCAAAGAAATACTAAAATCACTATTTGGACAAGGTGTTGTACCTATTATCTATCTCTGGTTTTATATGGTTGTAGAACAAATGCAGGGGACAACAGAATTACATCTCTTCATTTTCCTATTGCCAAGACTGCAATATTTCATACATACAGAGCAGTTTTCTATGAGAAGCATTTTCCCTTTCATTTCAAAAAGCAGCATATCATATAGTGCCAGTTTTGAAGCAACACTGTGGGTGCCAGCATGACTCACAGCTACTTGGGCATAACAATATTTGCCAGTGACTAGAAGAGAAAAATCTCTATGATGCTTCAGGCAAGGCTCTGTGAGAACAGAGTAAATAACTTTTGAAGCTGACCATTTCGATCCATGCGTAACAAGAGTAAGGGAAACCTTCCACCTGCAGGTCTGGTATATCCCTGAACCAAGACATCCAGGCCAAATTGTTTTAAACTTTGTGGATTGAATTACAGAATCGACAGCTGACCAAATGGAATAGTTCCTGCTTGCAGTAGTATCCGTTCCTCACAATTCCTGTTTAAACCTGTGGGATGGAAAAGCTATGAAAAATAACCACTTGTTTAAAAATCCTGGCATTGCAAGATGTTCCATAGCACAGATCTTGCCTTTTGAAGTCTTGCTGTCAGTGGCCTTCATATGTGCCTAAATTACCTTCCAGCAAGGCTCTTGGACACAAGCTTCCACTGAGGCTGTGAGTGTGGAGCTAGCAGGGAAGAGGCCAAAGGCAGCCTTCTTTCATTCAGATCACAGAAGTCTCTTGTGCAAGCTGCCTTCTAACCACAGCAATGAGGGAACCGACACTGATGTTTCTGAAGCATTTCAGGAGGGTTGATTTTTTTCACTGCACCTGATAAAGCCAACGGAAACAGAGAGGGAAAAGAAAACCACAGCTTCTGAGTGTTTTTAACACTGATGTTAGTCCTCCATAGCCTCCAGCACATTCTTATTACTCTATACTATCTGTTTTACAGTTTCAGAAAAGTGGGTAGAAACACTTTTGGCTTGTTTGTTTTTCCATATGGCAAAGGCAAAGCTTTCCCCTTTGCTTCCATCGGATCTAAAATTGACAAGGCTGCTCTTTAACAACCCATATAGCACCTTATTCTGCCAAGACATCTTTGTTTGTGTACCAGCCACGTCAAATGCAGTTAGCACAGGACTGGGAATACTGTTTAGTAGTTAACCACAGCTGCAGAACTAGCAGATGGAGCACAGCACATTCTTGTTGGAGATCACAAAAGTAATGACTATTGTTCTTTTCTTTTTATCTGTCATTTCTTCATGATGGAGTTGTAGATTTCATTAGACTGCATAACTTGTACAGAAAGCACAGTATCCATTACATTTAATTACTTCCCCATTTGTTTAAACAGTGAGTGATTTTATTGAATTAAATTCTTTTTCTTTGCAGCTTACACATCAGAGCGGCATTATAATTGCAATCAGTTTGGTGGTTTAGAGTTGTAACATTTGTAAGCTACAGTGAAAGTTTCCAAAGCCCTGCAGAAATTACATGAATATTTAAAAGGAAAAAAAATATTTGCCCACAGAACACCTGTAAAGATTTCTTTCTCACTTCTGTGAGCTGAAACCGAGATCCCAGCTGAGGTGCAACACACCAGAATGACCGAGTGGCCACAAAAATCTGTTTCCTTTGAGAGCTCCTAAAGCAAAGACACTGATGCAGAGCAAAGGAGACAGTGGTAAGACTACAGCTGCTGGCTGCTACTTAGAACAATTCCCACTGGCTTAACTAAGTTCCCTCCAGTAAAAGAAACAAACAGGAAAACAAAAAGGAAGAATTTTTAGTCTTTTCATTTCTAGCATCCTGTCCAACTAAGTAAGTTTGCTGCCATTGTTCTTAATCCCTGTGGTTTCAGTTGTACCGGTTCTCTTTCTCTTACAAGATTCCCCTTCTCTTTACAGTCTTAGCACTGGAGCCTCCACATTTCCAGCTTCAACACCCAGACATGTGAGCTTCAGGAGAGATTACTGTTAAGAATCAAGATGTCTGTCCCAAGGACTTGGTATCAAAACTGCTGTAGCAGTTGTAGTCTCTGAACTTGGATTTCACTGCTTGATTGATACCTCATTTTCATGACATTTTCACTGTGTATCCATTACTTTCCTTTCTTCAGAAGAGAGACATGTAATTAGACACTATCATTGCAAAATGCTAAGAATCAAACCTATTGCTACATCCTACAGCCCACATAGAGCACGAAGCTTGTACATATAGTCTATATGAAGAAATGCATTTTATCAGGGCTTTTGAAACATAAATTGCATTAAGGATGTCAAATTAGTTCTTTTATAAATGAAAACTGGACAAAAGGAATAACAGTGTGATGTCATTTTTCACTGAAGGGTGAATGAGAGGAAGTTTTCTTTTAGTTGATACATGAACAGGGCTTCCCACATGCTCTTTGGAAACAAACAGGCAAACAAACAAACAAACCCCACCAACAATGAAAACCAAACCAGAGAAATGAAGGCTGGGTTTGGCAGTACAGCCATGAGATGATGTGTCACTCAGCGGGTAATGTGGTGGACTAGAAGAAAGGGATTTTCTTACAGCTCTGCTGTTGTCCTGCTGCTTGCATTTCATTAAGACCCATGGGGCTCCTTGTACCTGTGCTCTGCTCCCCTGTTTGTTTGGTCTTTTAGGCAAGAGACTACAGGCAATAAGTCTTTGTATGTGGCTCCACCACAATGGACCACTGACCTTGGCAGAGAGCTATAAACACTATAAAATCTATAAAAACTACTCCCTCCCCCCCAAAAATACTCACAAATCCCTACCTCCAAAACCCCAAATATGAACTGGTTCTGCTGATGGTATTAGCACATTCCCAAGATGCACCTTTACAGAACATAACCTGCAGAACAGACTGTACTGACAACCACATGCAGAGGGAATTTATGGTGTGTGCCATGACTTCACGATCAAGTCTGTCAATGCTTCATACATCCAACGAGCAAGATATCTTAGTGGTTTGAGTCATCAACTGGACTAAGATGTTGAGAAATAAATGCCAAATGACAGCAGCCATTCTAGCTACAGCCAGCATTGAGTGTCTGTCTAGAGCAAAACCTTTATAAAACTCGAAGGAAATGAGCCATTGTGAACAGAGCTATTACCATGGTAATAAAATTCTTCATTGCCAGTAACTCAGCCCCTGGACAGGAATCACTGAGATCAGCAGTGGGACCCATCTCTGTGGACTACTTTTGTTACGCTGAGATCTATTACACTGGTAAGGGAAAGCAAAGATGCTCTATCTCTCTATCTCCCCTCCAGATATTCCCCGAAGTATCTCTTACATCACACAGAAAGCCTGCAAATGTGGTTCTGCACTGTCTAAATATCCACCCATGACAGAAGAAACCTCCACTGTCCATTTAAAACAGCACCAAGATACAGGTCTTTCTCCTCAATAAGAAAATAATATATAGTGCAGGCTCCTTCCATGAGCAACATTTTTCAATCTGAGTATATTTCTCTGCTTGAAGTTAGTGGCTTCTTGAAGAAAAATGGGAGAGTTTTCCCAGATTCAGAATCACTGTGAATTGTTAAGATTGAGACTCCCTGAAATCAAAGCTCTTAATACACATAATCAGAGTCTGCCAGCAAACACTGCAGCTCTGTACTTGTCCTAAAGATGCTTCAACCCTGCTTATATGGTCAGTTAGCCAGGGTTAAGGTTGCTTTGCTGTGCAAAATAACCTGACTGCACCTGTGGCCCATGATCTCCAGTATTAATGTGTTATTGATGTGAAGTTTCACACCAATGATAGTCATAAAGCATCAAGATCTTTTATCACCCTGACTGACCTGAGGGAAAAATGAATCCTCTAGTATCTCTCTACCCCACTCCATGATCTCTGACATAACCATTACATCTGAGTCAAGTGACGTATGAAGCACACAACTGGGAAAAGCTGGTTAATTCCACAAAGACAGCCCCACCTTAAGCACAGGGAAATGCTGCAGATGAAACCCTGCCACAGCAGATCAAATACAGGCTTAGCGACCTAACTATTACATCCAGGAGACATCCCTGATCAGCACTTGGGCATTCGCTTTGTTCTGCAGAAGCTGATGATGACAAACTCAGTAGAAGGTTGGACCCATCCAATCTCTCCAGGATTATTTCTTCTCGCAGAAACATGAAGTTCTCTCAAGCAGAGAAGAAAACAGAGTCAAAAAAATGGTGAAAGACTCATGAAATTCAGGCACAGTGAAATTCCTTCTGTTTCTCCTCCCCATGACAACATATGTCACAGACACACTCAGCATACATCTATTTACACACTAATCTCTGTAGTGGGAATTTGGTTTCCATTCCAGCAACATATCCTATGCTGACAGGTAGAACCCTGACAAAACCAAAGGAATCCAATAAACCAATATATCTACATCCAACTGAGAAAGAAGTTCTGTTTTAATTCTCCCTGATTGCTTGCATTTCCCACTCACTTTCTCACATCTTCTGTTTCAAGCCAAGAAGAGAACAAAATAGCAGGCCAACCAAACTACAAACTAGTGAAATAAATCAGAAAACTGCAAGGCATCATTAAGAACAAAACATTGTATGAGAAACATGTGTGAGATTTGGTCATTTTCATGACCAAAAAAAAAAAAAGCACAATATTGGTATCATCCAATATTGTTTCAATCCACTGATAAACCATAGAATGGTTCAATGTTTCAATCCACTGATAAACCATAGAATGATGACTGCTGGATACTTAACCTGTTCTCAGATTGAATTTCATAGTAACAGAACCAAATGGGTTATAGCAATTTTCTCATGCATGCATTAGAGAAGAGCAGATATCTTCCATGCAGAAAGCTGTAAACAATAAACCCAAAGTAGTCAGTTCAAAATGAAATTGTGTTTTACTTCTGTGTCTGAAAGGAATCTCATCATCTCCAAGTGCTTGTACAAACCGGGTTCATCAGCTAAAGCATCTTAAACTCAGGAATTCTAGAAGCCAATCTAAAACTAACTCAGTATCTAGGGCAGATAAATCTTAGAGGACATTTACAGAACTCTCAGCTCTTGAAACAAAATCAGCTTGTACATCGAATGTTCCAAAATGAGCCACCGTATACCTAGAGTTAATGAGGTCTTCATAGACAAGTTTTGACCTCAAATACAGAAGAACACAGAAGAATATTTTCCAATTTACATATTTATGTGTGTCTCTATCAGATATAGTTATATATATTAAATATATCAGATATAGACATATACAGTGAAACACACACACTGGAATTTATTAAATAATCCCATTAACAATTTTACATCTGCACAGTGCTAGGTGCACGCCATGCACCTCCTGAACATAAGACATCATCAAAACATGCTGTAAAAGTGTCATTTTTAATTTGAAAAGTATTACTGGTACTACACTTTATACAATCTTAAGTAATTCAGGACATCAGTTGAAACTTCAGTGCTCTCTTAAAAGTTATAGCTCCAGTAATTTCTAACTCATTAAAAAAATAGCTGAAAGCTTTATTATGCTTTAGGCTCCCAAATACATAGAACTTCCTCTAGCAGGAGGACTTAAAGGTTCTGGGATGAATAAGAGATATGTTTGATTTATTGACTTACAGGGGCATTTGTAAAACGAAGTTGGTATTTGGCAACCGTTCCATGAATCTTAAGGTACAATAGGACAGCTTGGGAGACAGAGTGGGAAAAATAGAGTAACACTGTTTAAATCCAAACCCAGACAGAGGAAGAAGTCCTTCATCTCCTTCATCTTTGACTTTTCCAATGTAAAAAAAAAAAAAAAGATAAGGAAAATCCCCAGACCTTCAGATCAAAAGGTTTTGAGCCAATTTCTAAATGTATTTCTTGCCACTTGCACATGCTTTTGGTGACTTGGAATTGCTTTCAGAGAAAGGAACCCTTGAAGGCGCCTCAAACAGCGTGGTTCCATACAGCCCGAATCAATGGCCCTGAGAAGAGAACCTATCATCCTGCCACAGGCTCAGTGGCAGATGTTTGGCTGATTTGTTCTTGAAAAGCTCCAACAAGAGAGTACCATCTTCCCTAAGCAATCAAGGCTGATGTTCACCCTACCTTTATGAGAAGGCAGCTTTCCTTAGTATCAACTTGCCTGGCACTGACAAGCCAAGGCTTCATATTACAACAGCAAAAACCATGCATTTGTTGTTTTGGCTTAGTTTTACTTTGTTTTGCTTTACCCTTATTACATATTTACAGGCTATCCTGCGATGTCACCACATACATGCACCTCATGCACATCCATGGGTGATGAGAGGGAGAACTCCCACAGAAGTAACACAGTTCAGCTGCTTGAAAGATACTGCCTCTTTCCTCCTGCTAGTGCCTGTCAAGGTTATTCTGATTACAGATATCCTGGGAGATGTGAATCGACAGCATCATCCAAAACCATCTCAGCTTGTGCCATGACCTTAGCAGAGAACTTGCAAAAGGCTTCATTTTAAAGCCATTTACCAAGTCTTTCACTATAGGCATTTTCAGAAGGTCAGAACTCTTTCAACCTGGGAATGCCAAAATGCAGATCCTCAGAATGAAACATACCTCTGGAGAGTGTCAGCCAGGGAGTATATAATATGTGCTCAAGGAAGTCAATGTTCATTGAGGCAATTAAATATCATCCTTTATATTGCTGTCACTTGTAATTTAGTTAGACTGGAAATGAAGAATGGGCTGTCTATGCAATTGCCATGATAAACATCACAGAAACTGTGTGGAAAAGATTCACAATAAAATACTAAGTTGCTATTATCTCACTGGCAGGCCTGTCCTCTTACAGAGCGGTAAGTAATAACTCACATTTGCAAAAGAAACCAATATTTGCACTGCAAGGATGTGTCCTCTTAGTTTGAAAATAATGTCAATAAGGTGCTCTCCTTAGAAACATCTCCACCATCCAATCGTTTCCCAATCACAATTCATTTACTCGAGGGCTGCACTCTGCTAGAGAGTAGGAATGATCCTGCTTTCATGATTACTACTCCTATGTGCAAACACTGACAGCACAGAGGCAATTCCGGCTGATTTAGCCAAGTGAAAGGTTAATGCTGGGTAACTGCAGCTAGGATATTTTTTTCCAGCAGGAAGGCATTCAGTGTGCAATAAAACCTTCTCCCCAGCTACTGCTCAGCCATTGTGCCAAGTCTTTGCTAAACATGGCTTCAAAGAGAAAGCACAGGGCCATTATCTTGCTTGCCTCATCCACACTTGACATTGTACAATGAAAAAGCCAATGAACTTGCAAGGTCTGGATCCCCATTTTGTGCTGAACTGTACCTAAGATAAAAATAATTATGCTTTATTCACTCCAAGACAAATTGCAGCCAGAGACAAGGCATTTTATCAATTATTGCTTTCTTTTAAGCTTTGACCTCGAATACAGCGCTCTCACAATAACAAGACAGTTCCTGTGTACTGAACACTTCAAGATTATTCTTCCAAGGGAAAGCACTCAAGGGAGTCAAGTTCCAAATTCCTTGTGGACAGTCATTGATCTTTCTTATCTTTTAAAGACATCACTGGTATTTGCAGGGTATTTATCATGTCCAAAACATGCTAGATAAAATGACTAAATTGAGTGATTTAAAAGAAAATATGGTACCCAAATCCTTCTTCTATTCCCACCTAGAAATAAGTTGAATCAACAGTCCTCTAGACAGATAGCTACGTATGCATGCACTTTGGCAGCACTCCCATATCACATCCTGTAGGCACAGAGTTATTCATATTTGAAGTAGAGCTATATTCACCCGAGACCTAGACTGAATTTCAGCTGCTGACTTCTTAGGATGCTAGAAACAGTCCTGGCTTCAGTGAGGTGAAAGATCCACTGGGAATTTATTCTAGTCAATATTTGTGCAGGTGACAGGTAATCCAGAGCTTCCCATGTGTGATGGTTTGGAAGGGACTGATCTTTAGAGAACATTATCCAGCCCTCCAAAGAAATCACACCCTTGTATAATGTCTCACTGAGCAGCCGAAAATGAACACAGCCAAACCACTGCTTATTCCCGGTCTGCATTTTGAAAGACAGAGGCAAAATCAGACATTGCCTGTGAAAGTTAATTCAGGGTGTTTAAAACAAAAGCCAAACTAATATGGTCTGATATTTTGCTATGTTTAGTAAAAATCCCAGCACCTTTTCAAGGAGGTTACACTCTCCTTTGATAAAAGCCGACTTTAATAGATGTAGGTGGCCACCTGGTGCATCATTGCTCTCTCCTTCTCCAGTGAGGCAAAGCGAAGGGAATTGAAAATGCTAATGATCATGCACATGAATACATTAGACAGCAACTAAGTTAGTTCTCATGCACATGTCCTGCAGCACAGCTGTGAGTAAAACGAGTACTTTTTTTAACAGCAGCCCTATTTACTCTGTCATCAACCCAGAGGTTTTTTTATCATTCTTCCATAACTACTGATAATTACCTAATATATTTTGTAAACCAGAAGTCCATTTTCAGAGCAGAAATGGCACTTAGACACGGATTGACTCCAATTGGCTTCGCCTCCTGCTCCACAGAGGAACGGCCATCATACGACTTTTAATTTCCTATGAAACAAAAAGATTAAACTGTCAATATTAGGATGAGCCACCATGACGGCTGCCCTGATGGAATGGCGCTTCCAAACTGCTCCTAATAATATGTATGCAAGGAATAGATTTTTCTTTATAATGCATGTAATTAGAGCACAGGACAAAATGTTCTGTTCACATTCATGACATGCACAACTAATAGAGAAGGAGAGAATGAGGCCCTTGGCTATTTATTTGCATGAAAAGGCTTCAATATAGGCTATACTTTAGAGAAATTAGTTTTTAATCTAGGTGACTAGATGAGATTTTGACCCTGAACTGGTTTTGAGTTGACCTGGGAGAATTTATGCAGAAATAAATGTGATGCCCTGGAAGGCAGATGGATGTCACTTCTTTCATTAATTTCTGAATGTCTCATGTAGTCAAGAGGAGCAGAAAATCGCTCCTTTTAAAGGCTCACCTTGTGTGAATTTGCTTTGATGAAACAATCAAAAAAAGCAGATAGAAATCTTAGCAGGGATGTATTCTTTGTAAATTTGGGCGTTGAAGGGAGTTGGATACATTGATTCAGCAGTGATTCCCCCTGCTTGACCTGTATTAAAAGAGAAACCTACAACTATAGTTTCCTATGAATACATTAAGTGGGGCAACTTACTTTCCCAGCACAAGTCAATTACAGAGAACTATTGTTCTACAGCTTTAATAAAAACTGATCCAACCGGTCCTTGGAGACGGGCTTCAGAACACAGCTCCTTTTTAAATAGCCCTGCTCATTTAATGGCTGATACAGGAAATGTATGGCAAGCGCAGGTGAAGGTTTTGTATCAGGTCAGGATAGAAACCTCACATTCCCAGGGTAAAGGTACTCTGAGCACAACTGTAAAGGATCTGCCTCTCTTCCACCTCACCCCTTGTGAATCATCATTAACAGCAAAGTAGGGGCTACAATAATTTCTCATGTACCAGACTGTTAAGCCTTGCTGGTTCCACCTGTTATTTGTATCTCTTAGCTTGAAGTCAGGTATTTTGAGTTATTTTTATACAAAAGCCATCTTTTAAGTAATTGCCATGGACTGCAGATGAGATCCGGCAGAGACCCAAAACCCCACAGTGCTAGACATTCAGCATCCCACCACTGGGAATTACTAGCACTTTTCGGCTATGGGGAGTGCTGGCTACCACTGGAACCAGCGGTCAAACTGCTTCAGAGAGGGAAGGAGTAATGTAATGAGCACACAAGCCTCACAGCAGGAAAGGACATGGAGCCATAAATTATTTCTGTAAAACTCACCACATTAATTAGGGAGAATATGTAATTTCTTTATGGTTTCAGGCATTGAGGAGGGCAGAGAAGAAAGAACCTTTGATGGCTGGGGAAAAGCAAGGGCAAAATGTCATCTAGTAGCTTGACGAATGAACAGGTCACAGCATCAGTGGAAAAGTGAGGATTTCTCTTCCAGCTGATGAAAAGGGTGTTTCTGTGAGGAACTGCAGAGGTTGGAGCAGGCCTGAGCCATACTGGACTTTGCCTAAGGCTTGGGCAGTTTGAAAGACAATCTATCCACAAATTTCTGTGCTTAATTGCTATATCTGCTTTTTAGGAAAGCCAGCTTCCATGTCTTTGCTTTCCATGATCTTCCCCAAAACCTAAAGCATTCTGCACAGTTCTGCTTGCACATTTAGGAATAACAGCCAACAGGTACTATCAGGAATAACTCACAGAGGTGCTGCAAAGTGGCAGGTGCTACAGTAATGAAGGAAGGGGTAGGAGGCAGGGACAGATATCCATTATTCCTGTGCTTCCTCATCTGCCAGTGTTCTTTCCTTTCTGGAGTGCACATCATATAGAAGTGCATTACTCCTGCTAACTGCTTGTCATAACTTTTGGTAGAAAAGCTGGTGGACACACACAGCTCATTAGATGAAGGTAAAGGAGTCTCCCAACTTCCTTCCTTTCATCCCACAGCCATCACGCTGTTTCTCTGCAGGACTTGGAAGCAGGTGGATTTGCTGGTGTGCACACTTTCAAGGCATTTTTTTCTAAAAGCTTGGTCCATGAATCCCTCTCCAGTCTATCTTAAAGAGCAAAGCAAAGACACAGACTTCAAAGACATTGCACCCAGCTATCAAATAAGGGAAACATGGGGATGATTTTATAGTTGTGACATTTCAGGAGGCCTGGGGATGTGCTAAATTAACTTGCCTTGGGCAGAGGTTTGAGAGAAGTGTTGTTGCTGGGGGTAGTGCAGCCAGGCTGGTTTCTCAGCTCAAGTGTAAGCAAGGGAGAAGAAGAGATGTGGAAGGTGCACCCTGGAGGGGAGGAACCATGGGATGGGCTTTCTGAGTGAAAGGACATAGAGGGCTGGACAGTATGTTTGGAACACACACTGCCCTCCCTAGCCTATCCCCTCTGTAGGCAGTGCTGCTGACACTGCCTGGTCTATGCCCATCACAGTGACCTGGGCTTTTCCCTTTTAGCCTGCAGCCTTGTGACAAAGCCTTTCTTCCTCCACAGCGCTACCAGAGGCACTACAGCCAAGGGAGGGACATCTGAACACTTGTACCCTGCATCACCCCCTCCAGCAACACTTCGACACTCCTTGGACACTTGGCCTGTGAGTACACTTCCTCCCAACATCCACACCCAACATGTTCCTCAAGGATATCACAAGGGTGTCCAGTGCATCGCCACAGTCAGCACAAATGCAAACCTACTGCTGCCAGAAAGAACTCCTGTAAACCAGTCTGCAACACCTTCAGGCAGGTAACATTTTGACATCCAAATCTGAGAAGAGTAAGTAAAACCTGGTATTACACAGGCTTTACCCAGCCCATAGAATCATAGAATAGTTAGGGTTGGAAAGGACCTTAAGTTCATCTAGTTCTGACCCCCCCGCCATAAGCAGGAACACCTCACACTAAACCATGGCACCCAAGGCTTTACCCAGCCCAACATCAAGCAAAGGGTTAAGTAACTTCAAAATGTCTATGCCAGCTCTACACAGGTTGCACATCAGTAGCTGGTGAACTGGGTTACTTGTGATGTTGGTTTCATGCTCATTTCCATGCCATTACTTCAATAAAACCTTTTGCAGACATTGGTACTTACCAAAAGACTCTTCCAAGCCAAGTTCTTCTGGATGCTCAAAGAAAGAATGCCTCCAGGAATGACCATGGAAATATTTGCAGAAAAAAGTGACAATTTTCATTCCTTTCCCCAGTTTTTTCCTCCACCATTGGCAATAGCTTTTGTGAATATTTCTATTTTTTAGCTTGGAAAGGAGAACTTACTAAAACCCGTGTTTGTGGAGAAAATAACATGACAATTGTGGAACACGTCACATAGATGAGGCAAGGAAGCAGAGGTAAATCAGAAAGGTAAAAGCCATGTGAGATGTGCTGCTCAGGTGTTACAGGCCCTATGAGTTACCAGAGCAAGCAGTTTGACTTAGTTCAGTTACCCATGGTGCCTCTTTCAGCAGGCACCCAACCTTTCACCCACCCCCTTTGTGTGAGTTTAGCTTATAACAGTGTCTCACCTGCTCAGATAACACTTGAAAAGTCAGCTCAGCTGAGCAGTTCCCAGCACCCGGGCAGCTAAGAGCTGGCATGAGAACAGTGGCTCTATTACAAGGTCCTTTGCTGACAGAAGTACTCAGTGGCAGCATCTTCCCACGTCAGTGGTCACCTTCTGTTGCTCTAAAGAGGAAATGAATTAAAACCAAAACAAAACCTTTTCTAGAGGCGAATCCAGATTGTGCTGAAACTTACGGGCTTTTCCCTTTGACCACACTGTGTGTGTGCCAGCCTGTAAAGGGTAACATCCTGGGTGGAACAGAACACCTTCTGATTGCCATGAAGTCCAGAAGCAACAGATCTGTGGGCATCTCAAGAGCTTTTCTGAGTGCTAAGCACATCTGTTCACTACCCTGGCACATCTGGGTAGTGTATTTCCTTGTGCTGCTTGACACAGTCAGGTTTGTTTTTGTTTTTCTATTCTATGAGTCTCTGATCTTGGCTGTTGAAAATGGGAAATGCAGACAAAAATGCATTTGGAGAATGGTAATGAGGGGCCATAAAGAGTTTGCTAATACAGTTTGTATGTTCATTGTATCCCCAGCTTTCTTTATGGGCTAATTACTATGCAGGCTCATGTTTGCTTTCTGAGCAGTTGGGAAACTAGTTGGAAGGTGTATGCTGAAACTACACTGTCTCATTATGCTACTTGCTTCCTCAGTTGGAAAAATCATCTCTGACAAGCCACTTTCCTGGGTGCAGAGCTCAAAAGACGCCAAGAGGCTTGGGGCTCGATGAAAGGTATTTGATGTCAATAGCATTTGACATATGCGGGTTTGATATGTTCCTGGCTTCTAAGTGATGCCAAAAATGCAGCTTATGAGAATAATATAAAGACAGCGGACAGAGATCTAACCTCCTTCAGATAATTGCTCTGAGTTGTTGCAAGGTGACCTTCATCCCCACACAGACAGCTCATTGGTGAGAGTGCAAAAACATTTCTCTCTCCCCATTTTCCATGGACACATAAGAGGCAGTCTATGCTGCTTAGAAAACATCAATGACCCCGTGTCTGTGGTGCAAGTAGTTTAGATGGTAGCTTTCATAGGAACACAAGGGCAGCCGTCCTCAGACTTCCCAAACAGTTACTGTCCATAATGCTTTGTATTCCCCTTGGTAAGACCAAAAGATCTGGTTTGTAAGCAGAAACAGTGCTGTAGCATGAAACTTTCCAAAGGTGTAAACCCACCTCTCCCATCAGCCTGCTCTTTCTCCTCGTCATTTCTCTGGGCACAGAGAAATGGATGCTGAGGGCCAACACTGCTCCTTTTTCCTCAAGTGAGGAAATGGAGGCAAGGAAACACAGGGATGAGGCTTCCAGGGGTGGAATCCTGCACAGCTTTGCCCGGTCCCTCACACCCCAGAGAGCCTAGCTCATGTCTGCATCCTCTTTCAAAGGTATGATTTCCTGCAATTAAGCCTTGGACTGGGCCATTAACTGGTTATAATTAAATTAGAGGTGAGGCAGGCCACTGATGATACAAAACAACTCAGTGCATACTGAGCTGGAGGTTCAGTCTTCTGCCTGGCAGCCACACAAGCACTGGCATTGACATGAAGGGCTCCATTTCCCACCACCCTCCTGCCGCATGGCAGTCCCTGCCTCTCCCCGAGGAGTGGCATGGAGTGGGAAACTGGCTCTACCCAGCTTCACAGTGTTATTTGGCTGCAGGTGTAATGCTCAGGGAACACATCCTGCCTGCCCTGTGCCAGCACTGCTCACCTCAGCAAGCAGCCCTAGGCAGCGCCAGGGCAGCTCAAGGCAGAGAGGACAACGCACATAGAACCATTGCCGTGTCTTTAAATGGGAAGGAAGAGCTCACAGCCCTCTTCTGTCTGCATGGCTCCAGCCTCCCAGTCAGGCATTGCCCATCCCTGTCGTCACTAGTGCCACTGTAAGGCTGGCTACCACCTTGACCTGTCAAACCTGCCATGAGGAGACTGAGGTAGACATGAGCTCCCCACCACCGTACAGAGGGCTCTGCATAAGGGACAGAAATAGGGGCTGTACATGTTCTTTAAGTCATCAGCTGCCTTCTCTGCATGGTCCCTCCTCATGTACCTGTGACTGGGACAGGCTTAACCCCATGCTCAGTAGAAGATGCCAGAGACCAGCATCCCTCAGAGGCCTTTCTTAAACAAAGCCTTGGGTGTCATGGTTTAGTGTGAGGTGTCCCTGCTTATGGCAGGGGGGTTGGAACTAGATGATCTTAAGGTCTTTTCCAACCTTCACTATTCTATGATTCTATGATTTTCCCAGAGGAACCCATGGCAGGAAAAATGAGATCACTCCTTCAGATGAGGGTGAGGCTGAGGACTCCCCTGTGCCAGTACGAGCCACCCATCTAGCCTCAGGTAAATGAATTGCTGCAATAAACAGAGGAAATCACACAGAATCTTTTTGTCTGGACATTTCCATGACATTTTGCTCCAAGGTAAAAAAGCGCTTTTCACACCATGCTCCCAAATGTAGAAATAAACAGGGAAAAACAAGCTTCTCTTTTACCGAGTCATTTTCCTCCGTGTCAAAGCAGCACAGAGCCACAGGTCGGGAATATTAATGATTCTCCGTCTGGGCTGGGCAGCGCTGCAGGGCCCCAGAGCCCCTTATCAACACGGGCATCAAACACCAGGACAGGAGAGGAAACAGGTTTGTGCCTTCCTTTGCTCACTTGTTTGTAGGCGAACTCCTTCTTTTCAAATCCAAGAGTGACTTACCTCTCCCCAAGTGTCACTGCTTGCACACAACAAACTGCTTTGCTGTTTAGCGAGAGCTACTTCCATGCTTAGTTAGAGTTTGCATCTCCTAACGTTGGGGCCAAACTTTATCTGCCCTTCTTTTGGGAAGAATACTTTGTCCTGCGGCTACCCCTGCTCAGATTAAAGCTCTCTGCTGAAAGCCCTCATCTATGTAAGATGGAGTTGCTCCAATAAAGAAACAGTTTAAAGATGCCTTTAAAACCTAGTTCACTTAACACCTTTAGAACTGCTCTAAATCATGGATGGAGGCAGGACATGGGTGGGATGCCCCCACAGCTGCACAGTGTAACCTACCTCAACATGCTTCAGAATCAAGCCCTGTACATTCAAGAAGTGGTATTGCATTCCCAGAGATACTTTGCTAAAATCCTCAGCACAGACAATCTGGAGAAAAACTATTTTCTACCATGAAATTCTAAATTCTACCTGCCTCTTTCCAGCCTCTTTCTGAAAACTGCAATTCCCATCTGTTCAAATTCATGCCTTCTACCCATTGCTGCAGTATTTTACTGAGTCTGTATACTTCTAAACACTATACATCATCTCACTGTTCAAATTCCCTTTGGGCTAGGAACTGTATATGCAGATAAGGCATAATCCTGATTTGAAAGACACAGACAGATCAATGGTAAGGTACAAAACTCCAAAGTGGAGTTTTATATATTTCATATAGGTATTGCAGCAGTTACCCTGCTGGAAACCCAAACATCAGGCCTGGAAAACAGAGGGCAAAGGGAATGTGGAACTTGCCATGCCAAAGACAAACTAGGAATCTGTGAGACAACAGGAACAAGATCTCCCAAGTAAAATGTAAAACACTAGTCCTAAAACTCTCCCTGGTACAACACTACACATCTGTATCCCTGCTTTCTGTCTTGGGTATTTCATACCCGTGTTTTATGTATCTTTTAATAACCTTGAAAAGGAATAAAAAATATGCAGATGCTACTATTTATGGGTAGGCAACTTTCCTAGAAGTTCACAAGAACAAAAATCTCAATGCGTGTTCCAAGGCGCAATAAGATTTCTGAGCAAGCTCCTTTATTATTCAGTTTAAGCACAACTAAAATATATAGCCATTTCAAATGTGGTTCCTATCTGAAACATGTCTCGTAGAACAATGTTTCTCTCTCTCCCTGTAATTCTGGCTCCACAGCACCGGTTTTATTTGCCAGGCCTAGCAAACAATGATCTATCCATCCACGTCATGCATATTATGTCAAATTTATTACGGCAGCTTTTCAGCATATTTACAGTCAAACCTTCATTCTTTTTACAGATTCTGCAAGTGAACAACAGTATAGTTACAAATGCATTCTGCAAGTGAACAACAGCATAGTTACAAATGCATTCTGCAAGTGAACAACAGCATAGTTACAAATGCCTCCCCGTGAGGCAGCGCTCCTGACAGTCGAACTGAACTTACTGTATTTCTTGCAGAATTGTGACACCCATATAACCAATCATTATGACACATTGCTGAGAAACACCGTTTTGTTCTGTGGTTGATATATTCCTGACTCAAACCGAGCAGGGGTGATCCTGGGAGTAGTTCAAGCCTAGATTAGTACTTGAATAGATCAAGCATACATCTTCATGTCCCAACAGAAGACAACCCAAAGAATTAGCTGTCCACAGCCAAGGCCCTGGACCTTGGGAGAGGTTTGTCCTCAGAACAAATGCCACATATGTGGGAACATGAATATCGAATAGGCACAGAGCAGCATGTCAGGAAAGAGAGAGAACTGCAACATGTTTCTGACAAATGGTGGCAGCGCTAATGAGCGTCTGCACTAAATGATTATATTCCTTGTTTGATTGAAAGCACTGAAAGCTCTTACAGATTTACATTAGCTCTGACCCAGTAAAGCTTCAGCACCTGCTCATAGTGAGGCTCACTCATTGCAATGGCAGTACTCACATGCAGGTACATAAATGAGCTGGGGTTTGGGCAGGAAAATGCCCTGTCTGGTTCTTCCCAGCTGACAGGGCAAGCACCCAACAAACATGCCAGTGAAATACTATTTCTGAGCTGTGAATACCTCTCTGTGAATACTCTGCAAGGACCAGCTCTGAGCTGCACTGGGAATAAATGAAGTTATAGCACCCTCCCACAGCACTCATTGCCTTCTCCTCCCGGCCCACAGCTCTCTCAGCGCACTTCTTCCCTTCCTGTTTCCAAGCATCTCCAGCCATGGTCCTACCTCTCCTTCAGTTTTGTAAGCAGAGGTGCCCTGATCCAGCCCTGGGGATGTCTGTGTGCTGAATGCAGTGTGGATGGCTCTGTGTGGGGGCCAGGAGAAGCAAGAAATGCTTATGAAAAGCTGTTTGATATTGCTGAAGGTTTAACTCTGGTTTCTCAAGCCTCACAGTCCATGTAAACTGTAGCAATGCTGGAATTTCTGTTGGCAGAGGTTGAACAAAGGGGTAAAAGCTTCGGAGCATTCATACATATTACATTCTCTGCTGCTCTGGTAATCTGCCTCTCATGAAGAGCACAGATACACTGTATTATCAGTATCAGACCCAGAGAAGAAGATTAATGTGATTAGTCATAAACAGACTGAGGAAAACTCATCTGCAGTTTAGGGGAGTGCAAGTGGTTGCTCTTGGAGAACTTGCAAGTGCAAAGATATTGAGCAGGAAATAATTATTGAACCTAGCGTGCCTGCATTTCTCGGTGTTGGAAATTATACCAGAAACTGAAAAAAGCAGGATTTAAATAGCTGTCAGAGAAACTGAAAAGGCTTCAAAGCTCCAAAGGTTTGAAGAAAATAAATGCAGCCACTAAGAGTGTTTTTTAAGTCATGAACAAATGACACTGAATAAGCTAATAATGGTGAATTTCATACAGTAGTAAATAGGAATATCACTCTTCAGCCCTGGCTTTTATGATAGAAACCAGTGTCCTTTGGCACATAGCAAACTGAGGTGCAAAGAACTGAAAAGGTTCTTTGTCAGCAGGAGACCAGCTGGGAGCCATGAACAACGGGCAGGTCTTCTGCCTGGCATTTCAGTGCCTTTCTCACTAGAGCAACACTACCCATCCATCCAAACAGCTTTGTATCTGGTGGTGCTAACTAACACAGCAGAACTCCGGTCTGCAAGGCACTGAGCATCTTCATTGCCATTGCAGCACAGTAAGCCTGTGAGTTCTGGTTTCATGCCAGCTGGCACTCCTCTCTCTTTGGAACAAGCATTCAGGCTAAGTCATTCAAGTGCTGACAACTGCTAATTCTCAGCCACAGGGCAGCACTAATTTTATCTTCCAGATCCTGGTTATCTCAGGACCTGTACCAGATTTTGCAGCTCACTGGGAGAATGACTGAGCCCTGTGGATGTGCTCTGAGGGATGCCAGAATATGGGGAGTGCTGCACAATGGAGGACCCTATGTTGTGAAGAGGATATCCCACCAGGTCAGGTCATCAAGTGTTAAGCCATGGGTGTAACTTACCAGAATCAGTTTTCCAGCAAAAATAGCCCCAGAGCTTAATCCTGAAGCAACAGTGCTGAGTGACAGCACTCAGAACTTGTCATAGGGGCACAAGACATTCTGTTTTTAGGGGATGCAAACAATAAACTCCTCTACAGGTCTCAGTTGCAATACAGGTAGAAATAGGTGAAAGTCTAATAGACCCCTCAGAGGACAAAATGAACTAACAAAACCATCAGCATCCATCCTTTGTTTGTCAGGGAACATAACTGCTGTCTTCCATCTTTGCTTACAGCAGAACACATGCTTAAGTGGTTTCCTGCAGCGGGATGTCTTCCCTGAACCGAGGCCTGCAGGAGCCATTGATCATTTCCACTGATAAATAACCTTGTTTTTCACCAATACATGGATGCAAAAATGCCAGCTGTGGACTAAAAGGTTTTGCAGCAAAGCCAAAATCTCAGGGAATAACTGTCACCTAAACTGAAAATTGAAAAGAGGAAGATTTTCTTATTTTATTTATTTTTTTTATAAGAAGGTATTGTGTTTAGTGTGAGGTGTCCCTGCCCATGGCAGGGGGGCTGGAACTGGATGATCTTAAGGTCCTTTCTAACCCTAACTATTCTATGATTCTATGATCCTAAAGAAAAGGTTGGATTCCCCCCACCTCTGTCATCCCTTTTCCAATAAAGCACACAGAGAAGCTTCTAAAACATAACATGACAGGCATCATGCTGCCAAAGTTTGCTTATCAAAACAAAAAATAGCCAGGAAAAAAATCAGACATTGACGGTGCAATGGGAAAGCTCAGGGTTTGTCGCGTGAATCCATCGAACCCAGAACAAAGTTTCTTTATTTTCAGTATAAACTGGTATTTCTTATCTTCCAGTAGAAATCATCCATTCCAAACAGCTGTTCCTCCTCGAGTGCAAACCCAAACCTTTAACAGCAGTACTTCAAATGAAGACTACCGTTCTCAGATAAAAGAAGTCCCTTTTCCTAGCCACTGTGAATGAAACACTTTGCTTCCTAATTCTAGGTAGAAACTTTCTGAATGGAAGCTTAGCTGGGGCTGCCAGAATGTGGATTTGAGGTGCTTTAGGGCTGGGGTTTTTTGCTTTGTCATGTATCTGGTTTTGTGACTGCTAAACGTGATGCTGTGTAAAAGACAGCGGCATTTTAGATAAAACCCCACTAGAATAGAAATTTAAACAACTCCAGGGTCAGAAATATTTCTGTATTTACTGAAGATAACCAGGACATTCAAAATATTCGCAGCATCTGAAACACTGGAAATTTCTTGGCCCTTCACATGATTTGCCTCTACTGGGATTTATCAGTAGTTTTCTTACGGGATTTATCAGTATTTTTCTTGTAGAGATTTTTTTCCCTTTAAATCAAGTGGAAAAAGCAGAATGACCTCTTACTTTGGCAACTGCTGAGTATTTAGGCCGCCATCAGGAATTTAACAGGCCAGGGCTGTATTTATCCCAACATTAAAAGCTGCCCTTCCTGGGGGCTTAAAAGATTCTTCCCTGAGTGCACCATTTCTTTTCAAAATACATATCAAGATGTTATTTTCTCCTCAAATTTCCTTTTAAAGCATTCCCATCTGTCACTGTCTGCAAGTCTCATATACCTTAGGGAAAGGATATAGCTGTGTTTTGGTTATCCCTAGTCACACCATAACTGCGATGTGTTTAAACATAAAAAACACTGTGATTTACTGTTTCATACAGAAACTGGAACCTCTGCTAGAGCTCACCCATAGCATCACGGCCAGGTTCTTGGTTGACTTTTTCCCATTGATGCCACAACCCCTTCCCTCTCATAGAGGTAGAGGCAAACGCAGAGATAAGTTAAAAAAAGAAGAAAGAAGTTAAAAAAAGTAATACTAATTACTCTCAAGTTTCGTGAAAAGCATCCTGCCTTGCTTTGGGCTCCTTTTGATTGGCTTCTGTATAATTAGTTCCTGCTCACAGTTTCTGTGATAATTGCACTCTATTAATTGAGCATATATTGTACTCCATGCAGTCAGCAAGTGATGAAGCTGTCAGTATTTTGTTAGCTATTACACTGCCTGGTTCTTATGGGCTGTTTGATATTGGTAACAAATTAGTCAATTTATACGTCATAAACAAGAGTCAAATGCCCTGCTTTATCAGCTAGAGAGAAAAAAGACTGTTATCTTGGTTTAGAAAATGCTTGTGCTAAGATTCCCAGTGCCTTTTGGCAGGAATTCATCAGAGCAGATGTATTTCTTCTATTGGGCACCATTTGGTTCAATTATTCTTAATGTTTAATGGCAGAATAATTGGACCAAATGGTAATATATATTCCAATAAAATACTTCCATCAAATGCTTCAATTGCTGATCTCTATAACTGCAGTGCTGAGCTCTTTATTCTGCTTATTGATATTTGATAGACCATGATCTTAATATGTTACTTTTATACATTTTTTTATGAGCTTTATCAGATTTAAGCACTAAACACATGCAAACAAGTCTAGTAAATGGGCTGGGGATCTGGAACAAATAGGGGGAAAAGCAAACTGACGTAAAGCTGCTCCATCATAACCAGAGACACTTCTGTGCAGCCACCCTAGGCAGGAGAAGGAAGGATGAAGATGGCCATGCTTGTTCTGTGACTTCAAGACATGTTCCAAACATCTTCCCCTTGCTAGTGAGCAGCTTGGTCTATGTGGCCAAGTAGCTTTTGTTTTCTACTTACTGGGCATTTCTACTTACTGGGCATTTAAAAGGCTTGTGCTCAATGTCTTCCCTTGGGCAAAACTCTCACTAAGCTGAAAAGAGTTGTGACAGTGATAATAAGGGGTCAGATCCATGCCCCATGGAGTCAGCATACTCTAATGATGAAAACAGATGCCTCACATACTCTTGACCCTCCACTGGTATTCTGATTTGCTGGATGACCTAAAAACAAAGAGCAGGATGATGCCAGAATGAGCAGGAAGGAGGTGCAGAGCCAGGAGAGAAGCTATCAGAAGGGGCTGGATAACTGTCTTCACTCCCTGCTGTGTGCAGGAAATAAATACCTGTTACCAGGGACTCACAGCTTACAAATCAGAGGAAGGCTTGCAAGCCAGGAGAGGATTACTGGCTCTCCAAGGCACTGCCTGACTTCAGTTTGGATAACACTGGGTGCAATAGGCCCTTGATCACTAACTGGGGCTCCTTGCTGCCAAGCAAAGGATGCAGTAATAATGCATCCAGAAATGGCCAGAAGCCAGTAAGGAGAAGATGAAGCCATTTTCTTCCTGCTTATGAAAAATTCTCTGGCTATAATTACTGATAGATTTTATTTTAAACTGACATAAATGAAAAGAACAGAAATACCTGATAGAGCTACCTGCTCTCACATATCCATGTCCTCATCTTCACACCACCACAATCGCTGTGGGCACAATATTGGTCTCAGTAAACGCATCAGCTCTGGGACCTGGATATGGTTCTGCAAGCAGGTGACATCCAAGTTTCTGCACAAACAGGGAGTGCCCAAGAGGACAGAGCAGCAGAGAAAACAGCAAGAAAAGAGAGTCCTTTCTGGGTCCCCAAACAGCCCCGCTCTGCTGAGACACCTGCTTCAACTGCAGACACTGAGTGAACAGTAAAGCGGTGTGAAATCCCTTGTGAAGAATTCTGCTGGGGATTGTTAGAGGATTAAACAGAGCAGAAGGAATGGGGAGGAGACGCATTTTTAAAGCTTCTCAATTAGTTTCTAATTGCTGGCATCCAGCCAGTCTGGAGAGGCAGGGAAGGGATGGGAGCCAAGGGGCCCCAAGCTGCTCCCACTGCAGAGTCCCCCCATGGCTGGCACACCAGAAACACCATGGCAGCGCCTTCACCATGCACTCCTGCTTGGAGCTTAGGTCTGAGAAATCAAACATTACACTGCTATGGATGTAATTACTGTGCCTAATTAGCTAGGAGCATTTTATTAGAAAGTTATTCTGGTTTCACCAATCTGGTTCCTTTTGTTTTGTTCTGGGGAAAGACAGAACTGATCGAAAATTGAAGGGCTGCAGTCTGGAAAAATCCTACCTGTCAAAGTTTTCATTACAATATTGCCTTTCTGTATTCCACAAGGAAAAGCAGGAACATTTTGGGGATCTTTCGGCTCCAAAGTCAATTAAGGCACCCACAAATCTAATGCTCCAACCCTGGCAGTGTTAAAGGCCAGGTTGGACAGAGCCTTGGGTGACATGGGGTTGGAACTGAGTGATCTTAAGGTCCTTTCCAACCCAAACCATTCTGTGATTCTGTGAAGTTCTTTAATGCAAACCATTAAAGCAGAAGCTACTCTTGCATGGCCAAATTAATGTTTGTCAATGACATGTACTGAGCTATGGATGGAGGGGGCCCAGGACATTGGTAAAGGTACAACACAGTGAAGTCCTGAGGGCTGGGAGTGACACAGGCACTTTCTGAATTACCTGCTTTTAATATCCGTCTTAGAAGAGACTCGAACACAGCATGTGGGTGGTTCTGTTACACCAGCAACAGACAGAGAACAAAAAGGACTATACATGAAAGCCCTGTCATACAGGCTGCAAACATGGGCTTTGCTTCGGCTGCTGCTGCCGCATTTTCAGATCTCTGCAAGATCTGGAAACAACCAGGGAAGAACTCGAGCTGTGGCCTGAAACAGCTCAAGTTTAATGATGAAACCTGGAAAACAACTGTTAGTAGGAGGCAGAGCTCTGGCAGACCCCTCCATGTCCTTTGAAAGCAAGCTGTTTTCAAAGGGCAGCCTCATGAGGATGGAGATGGGAATTTCCCAAGTAGAAAAGCCAATGAGGCTGTCATGCAAGAGCAGGCTGGCTTCAGCAGATGGAGCATGACAGCAAGAATTCTTTAGGTTTGTGAGCAGCAATTTCTACAATGGGCACAATCCAGGGGATGGTGGAAAAATCGATGGATATTGTTAAGGAAATCAATAGGATTGAAGCTCTAAGGCTGAGCTGTACACATGGAAAACTGACATTGGCACTAGTCTTGAGCCGTTGATCTCAAAAGTTTTGTTGTGAAGAAGAAGCATCTGGCAGTGCTCCCATCATGGCAATAATGGAGAAAAGGTTCATTCTCTTGCAAGTGACATCCTGCATGTCTGTGAAAATCTACTTTCCGCTCCGAGTATTCTCTGAGGTGAGTTTCAGGACTGATTACCAGAGGTTGAGCAGACAAGCTGTGGAGGTACGTTACATCAAACGTTTCACCAGGGCCACAAGACAATAGCTATGGAAAATTAAATGTGAAATAATGCACTGCTTCAGTTTCCCAGTGTTTTGCACATGCTTGCTTAGAGCACAACTCAAAAGGCATTAACATCTTCACATCACATTCCTCCTGCTGTACAACAAAAATACGTGGGAAAGCCATAGGAAAAGCTGCTGGCATTAAGGGCTTTCCAGCACCTCAGGAAACTGGGGTTAGGCTGAGTAGTGAAGCTAACAGTGGATGGACAGGTTAAGAAGATCCGAATAGATAACTTGGAATTTGTCTGACTTCCTGCTAATACTGGGTGCTTTGGAGCAGCCCTAGCAACCTCCATTGACATCAGCCAGGAATGTTCCTAGGAACATCGCAGTCTCCTAAAATCTCTTATTTTCATGTTTGCCTCAGAAAATGGGAAAACAAAAGGGGCAGAGAGAAAAGCATCCATCAAATGAGAAAGAGAGGGCGAGTTCACAGCTCACCTTGCTCAAACATTTCTAGGGGCTCCCTCCACAAAGCTGCCAACACCAACCGGCTTCCCTGGCACTATATTGAGAGGCAAGTCAATCACAACCTATTGGCCTACGTAGGAGCAGAGGATTTTAGGCCTGATATCTTCTAATGATAAAGAAAAGATTTACACCTCCATTGTAAAATTTGAGCTTGTCTGTACACAGCACAGAGGTGCATAATGTGCAAATCCCATCTCACCCACTGCTTCGTGGCAGAAAGAGGATGAGCACTCTGATGTTCAGTGGTAGCACTGCTGGTCTCATGTTGAAACACAGCATGAGTCCCTCCAAAGCTGCAGGTTGTCTGTTTTCATCAGACCTCCCTTACAGACCAGGATATTACAGCTGCAGGAGACTAACACCACACTGCTGCCAACATGCTTTGAATAAAGCCTCTGGTTGCACACTGCTGAGGCAAAAGGTGAGTTTTGCTAAGCAAGTAATGCAATAAGGAAGGGCACCAAATACTAGTTATTTCCTGAACTGTGCTGCCTTGCAGGGTGAAGTCCTTTAATGAAAGCACAAGGATGGAGTTGATAGGGGAACTGAGCTGCTGAGCATTGGCCAATAGTCAATCACAGAGGCAAACAGAGCAGGGCTTATGACAAAACAGCCTGAACCCCTCTACTGACCCACCTGTGAAACAAAGGAGCAACGTCTCTCCTAAGTACTCCCTGCAGTGACCTTTCTTGACTTTTATGTTTTATTCCTGTTTTGGAGCGGCTGGAGAGCAGCAATCTTCATCTAGCTCTAAAGAGGCTGCCACATGCAATTACAGAGAGAAAGTCTTAAAGGACACAGCGCTGGAGCAGAGAAACATTTGAAATCAAGGGAACAGCATTGTTTAGCTGTGTGGCCTTTTGCTGCCTTGTAATTCTTTATGTCAATTGTAATAGAAGGATCAAATTCCTCATTTTCTCATCTCCGTAGCTAGAGAAATGCAAAAATTCTTTCACACTTCATCTCTCCAAGCCTCCTTTCCCATATTTGCTTACCAGTACTTTGGCACTGTCACCTCTCAGGCGATGGCCTGATGGTATGCACATGCACGTTCAGAGGAGCTGCTCTGGTAAATACAAAGGGCGCAGTTTCCAGTTCCCTGTTGCAGATCCCAACAGCACTTAATTCATGGAGTAACCCATTTGTGTCAGCCGCTTCCTTCCCTCCAGACTTGGCTATCTCTGTTGTATTTCATTACGAATTAGCCTGGATTTAAATGGAAATTTGAGGGCCAGGCTATTCCCCCTTCTTTGCAAACACAGGGAAGTGCAAAAGGAGGTACCTCCTGTACCAAACTGATGGGATAAGAGAATGCTATTCTTATGGCATTCATCTTGCTTCCTTCTTGATGACGTGGGAGTGCTCCAAGGACACAAGGAGGGCAGATGTGGGAAACCATCACAATTCCAATGTGGAGCTTCTTCCTTCCAAGCCTCCCCAGCGAGGATTCACCTACCACCCCCATCCAGTCCTATGGTTCCCCCAGTGTTTTGCCCTCTGCCTACTGAGGCCACATTGTACTTACATGAACAGGATGTGGAAGGGGTAGCTCAAGGGAAGCAGCCTGAGTCTGTTCACACACCAGAATGGAGGTGAGTCCTGTCTCCAGCCTGGCACTGGGATCCAAAATTCACAGAAAACCTTTTCCCTCTTGAGTGTTCTAAGTCCTGTAGAAAAGGAATGGCCTCATATGCTATGCATATGCTATGCAATGCTCTGCTCTTACTGTCCCTACACCATTCAGCACCCACAAATATGGGAAGAATGGAGAAATGCAAAAGGCCAAATGTACATAGGCACTGAAGATCCTCCTGCAATCTGCAGGAGGGGGCTAACACATGTTGGCTAAGTCAAATCTTATCTCACAGTAGCTATCTCTGAGGAATAACGTGGAGTAACACATGTACACTTTTATATTTAATCTTTAGAAGGGATTTTGTGAGGCTGAAAAAAGGCAAACATGTGTTGAGGATCCTACCAAAGGTGCATCTGTCTCTGGATGAAAGCATCCTGACATCAAAATGACTGCAGCTGGGCCGCAAAAAGTTACAAATCACTGCCATCAACACAAGTTTTTGCACCAAAGTACAGACACACATACCATGATTTCCTCTGGGTGTCAGGCAAATCCCCTTATCCTACTTATGAATGGGCCTCATTAAGTAGAAAAAAACCCTGTTGGTGCAACCTGTTCCTTTTAAATTAAAGATATTAAAGTTGATAGATACCCCTAATTCTCTGCTCAGCCTTTTATGCATTGCTCCTATTGTTAGGGAAAGTTTTTAGTTTGCATAATCTGCTTTTCATTTCCCTGGAAGCTGCAGATCATTCTCAACTAAATAAAGACCAGTTTCTCTCAAGAATCCACCAGATCTGTCCTCCTTTTTCCTCCCTGTACCTACAACTTAGGAAGAAAATAAGAAAACAAAACCTTACCAACAAGCATTATACCCTATCAGATGAGGCTGGAAGGTCACCTCATCCATCCCTCTGCCCTGAGGCACTCCTGACAGATGCTCATCTAATTCTAAAAACCTGATGATTTCACAGCCTGTTCTTTGGCTTAGCTCATGGCTGCAAGCATGACCCAAATGTCCCTTACCACAATCAAAGCTCCTCACTGCTTGTCCTGCCCACACTGGACTTGGGGAAGACTATTTCTTCTTGAAGTACTCTCTTTTCAAAGCAGCCCTTCACATGCTTTTCACGACCTCTTACCTCTTATGAACATATCCATCTACAACTTTTCTGAAACACAGCCCCATTCAGAGCCCAGTGCTCCTGAATAGACAAGTCAAACTGCTCCTCAGCCCATTTATGCTCTGTGCTTACTCCTGTTGTGAGTGGAGAATGCAAGGGATTGAGGTCTTAGCTCTCCAAGAAAGCAATGGATAGGTAGAGAAGAGGCACCAAGAGGGCAACTTTTAGGCTGGCATGTGCCGGGTCACTGATGCCTGCTGGTAGCACAGTGTTGGGCTGACCAGAGCACACTCAGTTCCCAGGTGGATGCCTGGATGCTCACAAAACACATCCAGCTCCAGACCAGCCAGCCCAACAAACCTGGTGGCGTGGACAATGCTAACTGGGAGGATGACACTATAATTAAGAGAAAAATCACACAAGAGTGAGCTATGTGGATGGAAAGGTGGAGAAAAACCCAGGGATTTTAGTAGAGGAAGACAAAAGAATCTGAGATGATAAACCAAAGCATGCAATGACTGGCTTTTCCCTCACTTGACCCTTGCTAGAGTCGACCTTGACTTCAAAAGAAACTCCAGTTTTCTGAAAGAAAGCAAAAACAATGCATGAAATCTGGCCATCAGTTCAGAGGCTTACAGCAGCACCTAGTACTAGCATTTTATGTGTCATGTAATGAAGCACTAAGCCTAGCAGGTTTTTGGATTTCTGTAATGAAGTTGACAGAATTTGCCAGTACCTTGCCTTGTGCAGAGACTTCCCAGCTCTCCTACCCAGTGAGGTTGCTCAGACCTGCGTTTTGGTCCATATACTTAGCTATTACTCTGCTCAGCTCTTTGCACAAGGAAACTATGCAGGCCAACATCACAGGTAATAACCAGAGGTTATTGTAGGTGCCCCGGTCTATAAAACCCCAAGGTCACCAGGCCAGGCTCACCTTGGAAGGCAGGGTGAGTAGCACAGCACTGCTCTGGACTGGGGAAGCAGACTCCGCTGTGAAGAGATGGTCCTGCTTGAGATCTCATCTGGTGACAGATCTGCAATGACTTGCTGTTCCGATCACAGCAATTTTACATGATACCAGCTGCTTTTCTGGATGTAGGGAAGAAAAGGCCTGACAAATAGGATGGTAAATGCACGTTAAGGACATTACTCCGAACTCCCAGCTGTTACACTTTTGCTGTGAGAACTTAAAGGTATCTTGTTAAAGATGTAACACAATGTCAGCATTAACAGTTTCCTCCTGTTTTGCCTTCTAAGCACCCAGTCCTACAGAGATTTATTAATACAGCCTGAAATGTCAAGATTTAAAGGCTAACTAAATCCCACTTAAAAACTTTCACAAAGGGGATTAACTGTAATTTACCTGCTGCTTACACCATTGTTTGCTTGCTATGGGAGCGGAAACACTCACGTATGAGCCTCCTGGGTTTAAGCTGTGAAAGGCTGATGGAGCAGAGTCTGCATCCCACCCTGCTGCAGCAGGGGCAGCACTCAGGTAGGCAGCTGCTGAGGACAGCAAACATACTCGTGCCAGGTTGCAACTCTGCATGCTTAAGCAAAGACAAAAGCATCCCGCCAAGGCACTGCATTTACTTGCAATTTATAATAGCTATAAATCACAGGAAATGCTACTAAAACACCTTTCCAAGGGAGAAAACTAAACCTAACTTTACACATTTCCATACACGGCAAAACAACACATGCAAACAAAATCAAACCAGACTGCAATACCACACCAAGCAACAACTGGAGCCAACAGTGCCTTGAATGCCAAATGTTCCAAAGGACAAACCCAGAGCTTATGAAATCTTGCATAGGACAGCTGAAAATTAAACATTATACTGCTCTGTATATGGCTTAAGAGGAATAAAACTTGTATGTACTGTCATTACATATAAGAAAAGACAGATACATATAAAGATCTACTTTTTTAGACAAAACCCAGTATTATCCACGAAAATGGATATTCACAAAAATTCCACAAAAACGGAATTCCTATGCATTTGATTTCACCCACCTGTAACCAAATGCTGAATGGCAGAACACAGAATGCAACAAATGAAACAATTTTTTATCTTATAGAAAGGACAAAGTCATTAAATGGGTTCATTTTTGTATTTATTTCAAGAAGTGGTGTACACAGCATTAATCTTTGCAGAGTAAGAATCATGTACACACACAATGAACGGGTTTGAGCCCAGAAGCTGCATACAGTGTGTGACAACATTGCACAGTTCTTCCACAGAATGCTTCTATTTCCAGTATTAAAATATATAGAGTGTGCCTTTGTCATTTATTGTGGTGAGGTAAACATTGCTTTCTTCACAGCGGTGTGCTTCTATGCACCTTCACCAGAACTGCTAACGATACCCTTTCTCCTTCATTCAGGCAGTAAGTACCTACCCAGTGGCATATTTATTGCTCATCTAACAGTCATACATTTTTTCCTTGAGCAATATGTAGAGAAAGAAATGGAGAAGAAAAAACCTACAGTAATTGATGACAGCAACCTATCACTGCCATTTGTGTCAGGAGCCAAAGATCAGTGCAGATAATTTATTTTGAATGTAACAGTTTTAATGGAAAAGTCAAGAAAAATTTATTTACATTTTTCTAAGTAGAACTTGGGATCGATTAAAGCTGCTCAAAACCCACAATTAATAATTTATTAGACAAAGTTTTACCTCTCTGGCCATTTACAGGACCAGATCATAATAGCCACTCATTTGTTCACTGTTCAAATGTATTGATGATTTTCAGCGTGTAATTCCTGGGCTGAGTGAGATCTGTACTGAGTTCTTTAGTTACACAAGCCATTTGGTATTGCCTTCTGTTCCCTGAATGAATGATTTGTGTAACTAACAGTGTGGATTTTGACTGTGACAAAACAATATATCATCAAAATAAATCTCGGTCAATATCTGAGTACTGAAACTTACTTTTTTCTTTCCTGTACGCATTTTTTACTGAGGCCTGAGAAATCAAACACTTTAAAAATGGAAAAGTTAATTTGTATTTTATTCACAATAAATCAGAAATGTTGTCTTTTGGAAGTAAAATCAATTGAAGAGTATCCCATGCTCCTGACAGAAAACTGCTTCAGGTTCTCATCTTACTTTAAAACCTCACAGCAGTGACATCCTTATGAAAGAGGTTAGTTTAAAAAGTTAGCAGCCATTTTCTTACTGGCAGACACATCCTCCTAGGGCTCTCTGTATGGCACTGTTACACCCAGAAATACTGCACCTCATTCCCAAAAGCTACAACATAAAATGAATCACATTTTGCTGGCTTATAGGCACAGTGTAAGAAAGGGAAGTCCTTTCACTACCAACTATTCAATCCCTTTTCCTGTTGTGAGGTATGCTTTGGCATCTACAAAAGCAAAACATCTTAAGGCAAAACGTGTGACTTCTAAAAAAGAAAATAAACATTATTCATTTGAATAAAAATAGATAATGAAAGCACAATTTTTTGCATTATTTTAAAAATCCATAAAAAATAGAAACCCATTATTAGTTTGCTGCCTCTTTACAATATAAAAAAACCCCAATGAAAATATTGTGAAATAGGTGAGCTACATGTGTTTGATTAAAGAACAATCCTGTTGATAGGTGTCAATTAATAATTATTGTACCTTATCATGACTTTATCAGTGACAATTCTGGAAGGAAATCCCAAAAAGAGCTGCACGAAGTGCAGTATTAGTAACAAAACAACCAAAATCACATTAAGACATACAAACTTTCCAGGGTGGCAGGTGCAAAACTTCTGAACCCCAAACTTGCAAGCCCATAGCCTCAGTTTGCCACATATCACAAATGAAGTCCACCAACATCGATGATTGCTTAAGAAAACTCCACTACTCCTCTCTGAAATAGTGACAGGAATGACATCTTGTGCAATACACATACTTCCCATGAGAATAATCTTCAGGTAGTTACTTTTTGGCCACGCTAGCCACAGCCTTCTTTGCTGCATCCTCAAGGTCATCTGCAGACGTGATGGGGAGTCCACTTTCATTCAGAATACGCTGGGCTTCATGAACATTTGTTCCTAGAAAAAGCACATTGACTATAATTAGCAATTAATGCATAAATGAGCATCTTCTATTAAATCTCTATAAAAGGAGTTAATGTTTCAAACTACACATCAATCCAGTTTAGCAACAGATTCAGTGAGCGGTTGAGAGTGAGCTGAGAAGAAGGAATTCTTGATTTCAATGATAATTTTCACAGAACTTTGATAATAGCATTTGCATCCACAAGAGTGGCCTTGTGAAGATGAGACGGTCAATCCAACATCCACTGGTCACTAGGGACATCCAGCAAGAGCAGATGAGAGATCACATACCAGGCCTGTAAGACACTGAGAAGATTTAACACATTTATTGGCAATGATCAGCTACAGCTAATCAGCAGCCAGGGAAACAACAGCAACTAAAGTTCACCCATGTTAACTGAAAGCTGCTCAGTAGCAGGGCTACTGAGAGTCAAAGATTTAGGTAATCCTGAAAATCTATGTGGTTTGAGCTGCTCCTGAATATGCTTTTTCACATTTCTGCCAAAAATGGGGAACACAGTGATTTATGATGCATTTTGTAGACACCATTCCCTCTGCTGCTGCACTAAATTGCTCCATATCGAAGGCAACTGTACAGCTATAGCGTCCAAGTGCTCCATTTTGTATGTTAAAAGCTCAAATTCAGTCAATAGACTACATGCACAGTGAAGGGAAAAGATATCCCTAATGAAAAAAGGTATTTCAGGAAAGTCCGCTTTCCCCCCACTATTCACACCTGTATAAAGGACATCATCTTCCCACTTTCTCCAGTTCCTTCCCCTTGGAAAACAGAGACTAACAAAAAATCTGAACTCTCCAGCAAAGCCAGTGGCAGTTTTTGATCACTGATATGCTCTGCACCATGGAAGAACTTGGAGTCTTCCTACTGAGGATATGAAATTTACACTTTGGGATCACACTGTGGTCACAAGCACAAGACCCTGGCCTGATCCTCTTTAGGACCATTTCTACTCCCCTTGTCCTCCACATCAAGTTCCTTGTTCATTTGGCCATGTCAAAATGCTTAATTACTTTGTAATTCCTAGATGTAGCAAAATGAATTTTAATTACATTTGGAGCTATACACTAATAATACTCTTAATTATTAACCAAGCAAGGAGCATACTCTTTACTGTGCAACTTCCAGAATGCTCTTTAACGGTGTTTCTGTTGGCTTTTTTCTGGCAGACTTTACAAAACATTTGAAACTGTACAGCACAAGTAGAGAAATTCACAAGCCTGTTTCATCAGCATGCACAGGTCAGGAGTCCCACTCCCAGCACTGAGAGACTGAAGACATCTCTGTCACAGCAGGTCCCAGCACTTTGTGATAGGAGAGACAGGTGTCTGGAAGAGGAATGTGGGACTCCATCTCCTATGCTTTAAAAGCACTGGCAGAAGAAGTCGTGCTTCCCATTGGTATGCAGAGGACACTCTGTAGGACTTGTGAAGGAAGGTCAAAGACATCTGAAACTTCTGATGGAAGAGGAATTTGGTTGCATAGTAACTGTATTAAGTTGCAAGTCCAGAATTGTACAGGGCTTTTCCCACAGAAAAAAGAGAGTATTAAGGGCAAAAAAGAGTATAATATTTGATTTTCTTTTCCAACTAGCCTATAAAACATAATGTGGAAGCTGTTAATTGGCAGTACAGAACTGCACATGGCAGTCAGAAAGCATTATGAAGGTTCCTGTCTCTGTCATATTTGTCACATTTATATAGTGATTCCCATCAAGTCTTGAAGGTTTTATCTATTATTTAGATACAAGTGCGATAAACATTTAAAACAGCTAAGATTGTACTGCTCTCTCAAATAGGATACTACAAGACAAAGTGCTGTGAGGAGAAGAAAATGGAAAGAGGGAAAGTTTCCTGGAAATTTTCCCACAGATTAAAATATGATGATATCTGTGATAGCCACATATTTAAAACTGACTTTTGCCCTTCACTAAGTGGCCAATATTAATTTACTAACAGGTCAGAGTGGGAAAAATACATAGGATCTATTCTGCACTGCATTGATTGCTATACTTACCACTTGTCTAACATGCATCACAAAATCAATACAAAACGCAGTCCACTAAGAAGGGAGGGGGAATTTATGCAGGCAAATAAAAAGAGGAAAGCTGAAAAAAAATGTTACTGCAGTCAAAAGAGTAAGGGTACACTCTGTGTTTTTCTTAAAAAGAATGTTTTATAGGCAGGCCGCATAACTATTTTTGAGCATGCATTTCCTTTGCTGTGTTTTTCGTGTATTTAAATAATAGCGTTTTATACCATTGTGAGAAGCATTTTAGCTATATGGAGATTACATTAATTATATTGAAATCCTGCTGAAAGCAGAGGTAAGACTTTTAAACATAAAACACTGGAAATGTTTAAGACTATACAACAGGCATCATCTTACTGCAGTAGATGTTAGGATAAACAAATAGATACTCCCGCTATTCCAACATTAACCTCCTGCCACTGGATGGTGTCAGAGAACCGTAAACAGAATCCCATACACAGGCTACCAGAGTAACCCGCTCTTCACCTACACTGAGGGTGAAAATCCGCAGCACTGAAGGCTGTAAGGCTTTTGTTGTTGTTGCTGGGGGTGGTTTTGTTAGTGTGTGGTGGTGGTTTTTTTTAACTGGACTCTATTAAGGCAATGCCTTTGTAATGAGAAAAAGTATCTTTTTCCATCTGACACATTACTGTCAATGACTCCATAGAAAACCAGGAAAGATGTAATTTTATACCTTCAGGCTTTTTAATCTAAATATCCTCCTTCTGAAACAACCTCTCTGTGTACATGCAATCTCTCACATTTACACTTCTGCTGCCTTGAAATCTCTGCTATTACTGGCAAAGCAAATCTATTCAACTTATTGCCTAAAAAAACTAGCAATAAATATTCTATGTAAGCATGTTTCTATAGATTGTAAGATTACACTGGCACACATTGTTACAAATGAGTCAAGAGGACTGCATAGGTTGAATGAAAGCAAATAAAGAAAACACCCCAATCAGACTCCAAGATTTTGATAATGTTCACTTACTCACTTGCACTGCCATAAAACCACTGGGAACAGACTAAATTGCCACTGCTAAATACTGATGGCTGGAGAGGATGCAAGATTCTGCAGTGCCATTTCCAGCTTTCTGGGTAAATAAGATATAATGGGAGAAGACACAGTTATCCACATTTGATATATCCTAACAAATAGAAGACTTACATAAAAACCCCTAATCTGCTCTACCCAAAACATTTTGCTATGAGAAAACATTTTACAATGTGCAGCATATCTGAAAATTGACATGGACACATTGTGACCACATTACATTATCAGCAGCAGTGTTTCAGCTTGGATATGCTACATGGATGAGTGTGTTAGGAGTTGAATTTACCCCCATCATGGGTCCAGGTTATGTCATTGGTGCTAGCCCACAAGCTGGAAACTCACAGCCTCTCAGGGTTCAGAGGTACTTGAAAATAAGGGACAAGGTTTGACATTCATCACTAGCTAACCTTCAGTCAGCATCTGATTTGAGGTTTGACTGGTGATAACTTTTAATGAATTATCTTTAGCTGAGGAACTGATGAAGCTTTGGTGGCTCACACATCTTGTTGCTGTTGGATCTGCAGTCAAGAATGAATCAATTTTCACTGCCTTACTGTCTCTTACAAGTAGCAAGAGACAATTAAACCTTTCCTATTCTGTTCATCCCATTTGCACTTTTTTATCCCTAACTCTTCCCAGAGAATATTTCAATCTTTGCCTCATGTCTACATCCTACCTGGGAAAGACACATTTAAATTGGTACTGAATGTTTGAATACCCAGGGTGTCTGTAGAGGTGAATAAAGTTCTAACTGTGACTCTGCAACAGCAATTCTTCTCTCAATAGGCAATCTGGGATACTAAAAGTCACAGACATACATACTAGACCATGTGTGTGAGCAATATGTATAAGCTGGAGGAAAGTTTCACTTGTGTTTAAGAGATTTCAGAATCTAATGACTGTTTAAATATATTCAGAAGAACACTGAAGGTCACCAATCACATGGCTGAGAAACATGATGGAAATTTTAGATTCAGACATTTGAATGAAAGTTGACTTGCTTCTAGCTGTGTTTCAACACATTAAGTAGTTCAAATTCCTCCCAATTCTTCTTGTTCTACGACCAGAGCAGCAGAGAAGTCATTTATTGAGAGAATGTAAAACTTCCAGCATAGGAAGAGGATATCTAATTCACAATTCTTTTTCATTCTTTCCTCTTTTCATCTAACTCAGAACTGCATAAATGAGAAACAAGGTTTGGCCTCAATTCAGCACCCCTAGTTAGTTTTCACAAAACTTAATTGAGTACATTACATTTTAAAGAGCAAAAAATCCTGCATAAAAGCAGCAGAAGTTACTTTTCTACATCTGCAAAACATAAAACCTGGAACATGTGATTTCTCCATTTCTCCATGAGCTTTTTAAACAATAACCCTGTGCCTCAGCTGGTGAGTTCTTTACTGATAAAGCACATAAATACATGTAATTATAAAGTTACCATTTTCAAAGAGGAGAGTAATCCTTTCTTTATCCACTGGTAAAACAGCTTGTAATTATTATACAACTGAGAACAAAGATTTGTCCACAGAATCCTGCTAAATCAAGACAGATTTGACTGATTAAAACTCTAGTCATCAAGACATTTGTAATACAGTGCATGCGGGCAAAGAGTCTTTAAAGTGCAGGTCACAAATCTGTTAAGATTTATGGGAATAATCATGACCCTTCTGTTGGAAAAATGTTCAAAATGGAAATCCAAAAAAGTGCCTGTCCCTTTCTCTCCTTTTGAAGTGCAAAATGTTATCAGTGATGTTTTAAAAAAGCCTTGGGTAGCCTTATTACTCCCACAGTATTCATCAGTTCAAAATCCTTCTATGTTTCAATAATCTGGTGTGAGTTGAAAGAAGAACAATGAAGATGACTAAGGATCCAGAAGGACTGATTTCTGAGGAATCTGACTACGTGATTAAGGAGGCAGAGAAAGCAGGAGTTACATTCCCACTGTTTCTAAGTAGAACATCTGACAGCTGTAAACATTGCCACTTTTGGTTTAGGATGAACTGATGGGTAACGCTAGAAATGAGAGAAGGAATAAAAATCTTTTTAGATAGATATTATACAAAAGTGGGAGTTTGCTGTATTAATTCAGAACAGAGTTTCCTGAAGAAAACGTGGCATCGCCATCTCTTGAGTATGCAAGTAGTCTAGGAGAAGCATTATTATTATTACAAGAGTAGATAGTAAATAGTAAAGAGTGACCAGTCATGGGAAGATGGTCAACGAAAGATGTTTGCATTAAATCTTGTGTTTGCCATTCTGAAGCTTCGAACTCGGTGAAGGAACCAGCACACGGCTCATAAAGGTCCAGGCACAAGAGGCACAGGCACTGTGCAGTCACCTCTGCAGGGCTTTCTGCAAGCCCCAGGCAGAAGAGCTCCTGCTCCGCATAAGCTCACCTTCTCTTCCAGACAAACTCCATGGAGCAACAGCACTGGGACCTCCTCACTCAGCCGCTGCAATCTCCCATAAGCCACGTTAAAAGATAAATAAGCATTTACCCTTACTTGTGTACAGCCACAGAAGTATCAGAACTGGAGAAAGGTCAAGAAAGCCCAGTGGCAGACCTAGCAGCCTGCAGTTTAAAATGAGCAAGGTGATTTTCTTGTTTCTCTTATATCAGTTTCAAATACTGCAACAGAAACACACTTGTAACTATCTCGTTCATTAGGAAAACTAATGGCTTTTCCAGTATCTTTGCTTAAAATATAACAGCTACAATAGATGAGAAGTCTAGCAGGTCTGACATAAACTTTTTCCCAGCTATGACAGACAGAAAAGTTTGCTGCTATGACAAAAAGCTACACAACATTGCCTAGAGCTGACAAACAATGAGATTTTGTATTATGAAACTTTCCTGCTTCTAACCAACATCCATCAGTCTCCCTTATCCATATTAAGCTGGCTTCTTACTCTGTTAAGGTGTTTAGTGGTGCTGCATCACCCGAAGAAATTTTTCACTATTTGTTTCTAAAATCCATTTGAGAGTAACTGAAATTTCCTGCACTTACCACAGAAGTCTGATGCCATTAAACCAAGAATGCCCTCTGGAAAGCATCTGAACCCAGCAGGGAAATGCATGGCACAACTTTTACAGGACAAAACTGCATGACACAGGCTGTGGTCTCCCCTGACGTGAACTATGTATCATGTGCAATGTACCAGGAGAAGGAGGGATAGGAAAACCCTGCTTTGTGGTGAAAGGAAACAAGTGCTGACCAAAGGGCTTCATGGGTAACCTGCATCTTCATGAGTCCTGGTGACTTTTGAGAAGGAAAAAATCTGGTGCATTCAGAACTTTTTATCCTCTCCCCTCTATCAGTGTGTTAAAAACCACCTTTGTTTTGCACCTCAGGTACCTAAATGGATGCATTTCTTCCTTTCACCATCAGTGCTGAGTGATAGGACACTTCATGCTTTTTACACATACCCAAACATGAAAACTGATGGTTTTGAGGAACAGGCCTTAAAAAAGCCCAAAACCAAACAGAAACCCGTCTATTTCTGAACCTGCTTAGCAAAAAAAGAAATGTTTTAAGCTTGCCAGAGTTGTGTGCTGATTTCAACCAAAGCAGTTTTTCATTCAACGGCAGCAGAAGAATCCCCTTCCTCCCTCAGGGTACTTCTCAGAAATTAGAGACAGAACTCCATACCCACTGCCGTTATATTAAATCCAATAACTGCCAAAGAGCACTCTTCCTTACCTCTCTATGACTTTTTTGTTTCCAGTTTCATAATGCTGGATGTAGCAAAAAAGTATTCCTTGCCCCTACTGGATTTTAGCTGGATAACTGGGCAGAAGAACATGCTACAGTAATCTCTCTCTCAAAAACACATTTCTAACATCTTCCTTTTAATTACGGTATTGAAAGAAGTTTAAGAAAACTGTGATGTTGCTGCAGGTTCAGCAACAACAAAATTGCACTCCAAAAAAAATCATTTGAAAAGAAATGGCTTCCAGTAAACAGAAAATTACAGCAAAATAATTTCCATTTGCATTGCAAATCTTACAAGTAAAACCGTAAAACTTTCATTGCAAAATTTCATTGCTTCAAGTACCACCAGGGAGCAGGAATACAGAAATATGATCTGAGTTTATTGGCTTGAGGTCATGCTATGGATGAAGAATGGGATGTATCCCTATTGTGTGAGACTAATCTGTTTGGAGCTTAGCGATGGAAGAATGCCAAAGTGGATTACTGTGTACCTGAGGGACATCAGCACTCACCTTCCAGTCTGACCACCAGAGGTACTTTCAGCTGAAGCTCTCGGCAGGCTTTGGTAATGCCATTGGCTATAATGGCACAGTTCACGATCCCACCAAATATGTTTACAAGTATTGCTTCAACCTGTAAGAAAGACACAAGAGTAGGGATTAGGTGGGGGTTTTGTCTGTTTTGTTTTGCCTTTGCTTTTTAAATAAACACAGGTAACAGATCCAAACCAGGGTACCAATTCCCCTCTGTCAGACACGTTCTCATTTATGGAAGATACAAGCTTTACCTCTGTACTCAGAGGATTTGGTCTCAAGTCTATGGTTTCCATAGTGTGCAGCAGTGATTAATTGCCTTGGTCTAAACTGGCATGGTAATTAATGTCATAGACACATTATTACACAGAAAAGGGTAATTTCTACCAATAAGTATAAATAAAAAGAGATTAAACAATCCATGTTTTGTATTTTTTTACCATGTCTTGAATAATCATCAGGTTGGAGCTCAGAAAACACAAGCATATGAATGTGCCGATACACATGGAATGAAATATTCATGTGTGAATAATGAACAAAACAATTTGAATATGCACTACATCATAAACAGTACAGAGGCAAAGGTAATATACTTGCCCTGACTTGATAAAGAGGACTAAAAATCCCTTCTAATTAACAAGAAGGGGCATGTAATGAAGAGCATTCATTACAAGAGATTAACTGATAACCTCAAAAAACTGCTATTCATTAGTTTCTGGAAACTGAAATTCCTGCACCCACTTCAGTATTAAATTACCCTTTACAATGTACAAGACATTAATACCTACAAAATATTGACATGGTTTCTTTCCACTTGGTAAGGTAGTAGAATATTGAACCCAAGTTCATAACCAGGCTTTCCACCACAGCCTAGAAGTTGAGGGGATACCCTACAGATGAAGCTATGCTGTATCTCGTCCATGTGAGGCTAATTCACAACATTTGGGGTACTCTACAATAAGCTTCACTGGGTGTCACAAACAAGCTTTGCCAGAATGCTGTTGACACGAAAGACAACAAGATAAAGAAGGGATTAGGTTTGAAGGAACGAAATATCACTGGCTTTTACTTGTGCATGATGTCAACCGCAATTATGCTTAACTCATTGCACAAGATGAACAGATTCACTTTGCCCACCCTCCAGGTAGCCAGGCTCATACCAGCACCACGAAAACTCGCCGCAGTCACGCACGTTTCTAACTCTGCACAATCAGGTTTAATATTTGTCCACAGACAAAATGTGACAATTAACTCCTGTGATGTGCAGTCACACACACAGATTGAACGCTCACCACTGTTAGCAATCCTCCCCTCCACAATGCAGCAATAAAAAAGTGGGAAAAGAAATCTCAACAAATGCTTTACTTACAATAAGAAATCATTTCACCCTTAAGCAGTACCCTAGACTGCAAAAACATCACTTACTAGACCTATGGCAGTGTTTACATTGCACTACAGAACTCCAATGCTAGAACAGTCATAAAATGAAGATGGCAATGGGACCACCTCACTGTTATCTCTCTTATTACTTGCTGCTCCCTCCAGCTCCAAGATGTTTCATGATGCCACCCAAAGCGGTCAAAACAGTTCCCATCTGACCATATGAGATATAGCCCCATTTTCTCCTCCCAAGCTTACTAGACACTAACTCTTTTACCTAGTTTTCCATTGATGATACGCTAGAATGCCGCCTGTCTGTTACCTGGTCTCCTTACTATTTGCACTGCAGCCATTCAATTAAGGTATCAGAAGGAAATTAACAATGCAGTCAAATCAGAACATACAATTTAATTGATTTTATAACTCTTAAGAGTTTAGACATGGGCCAACACTTTAATGTCATGTTAAATGCACGCATTTACCAGTTTAGGTGTTTCTGGGTATTAAGTTGGTGATGCCATTGACATTATTTATTGCACCTTTGTGTTACAAAATCCTTAACTCTGTAGAAGCTATCAATAGTGAAACCTTCTCCTTCTCTGCCTTGCTCCTACTACTTGTGCGCATGCAAACATTGTTGGTGTTAGGAGGTGAAAACACATAAAGATAAAATCTAGTCCTTCAAACTCTTCCCACAATAACCCTTATGGTACAGAGAGATCCATGTAAAACACTTTGAGGTTAAAATATACTAGAGGTGGATTCTAACAGTTGGACAAGCCACAGACACCATTCTGCCCTTTCTAATACATACTCCTAATTCAGGGACATTGCACCAGGCATGTGACAGATCAACTTAACTGAGTGTGTTTACATTATTAGAGATAAGGAGGAGGATTTTATGCCCAGTACAGATATTTTAATTCCTAATGCAGACATTCTCATTTAAGGATCTGCTTTTCAGCTTCCAAGCTGAATTCTAATCAGGTCTTCTAATCCATTGGCAGGAAAAGGGGGGAAAATAAAGTTGAAGGAAATTAGATGCAGCTTGGATAATTGATGTTTGTATGCTTGGCTTTAATAAAAATACACTGTTAAATTAGAGAGGAGTCTAAAAGGATTAAATCAATAAGAAACTGAATCAGGAAGAGAATTCAATCTTGGATTTTACTGTAATCTTCCAAATAAGCCAAAAGATCAGTTCAAATGATGCTGACTGTAACTCCACTGAAATCTGTGAACATTTTTTATGTATGCTTCTGTAGCCTGACTAGAACTTGCATTTCCAGCTGAAAGAACTTTAACATTCAGACCCCGTAGTTAGATGAAAAGGTTTTCAGTATTTCATGTGCACAGAGGATGCACAGCCTTTGTATTATTTAAGTCTGTAAGAGAAATAAACCTTGCATTGTATACCAGAACCATGCTCAGTATCTAATGTATACAGACTATTAGACATAGTAAGGAGAGGGCAAGCTGTCTACACACAAGACAGGTTATTTGATAGTATTATTATTCTAATAACCATTTTTACCCAATAGCATGCCCTACAAAACACTGTTGAAGAAACTAAAGATAGCACTATATTCACAGGTTAGGTTATTTCCACCCACAAAACAACTGATAGATGTGAAATCACCATTAAACATACTTGCAACTGATTATGGACTCCTGGAGGAATACGAAGCCACAATAGAATGAAGGCATCACCATCAATGGTGGTAACAACCTGCAGTCTGGCAGGACTAAGCACCAATGCTGGGAAACAAGCACCATAGTAACTAAGGCAAATGCTGCATTATCACTGTTTTCATGCTAGGTATGGGACTGAATCTTTGTAAATACTCACCAATCCTACAGCTCCTAAATATTATATAAACATATATACAGCCTCTTCTCTCTTTATATATATGAAATTAGATATATTTACATATGCTCTGTCTATATGAAAACTAATAGCTTTAATTGTGTCTTTTTGTTCAAGGGATCCTTGACAAAGCCTTCAATTCTGCTTTGAATGTTTGGCACAAAACCCCCACCTCAGATGAATGTAACTGCATACTACCTGCAGCAGCAGTAGGATATTACTGTTAGAACTGCACTGAATCACATAATCCAAAAGACTGCCATATTCCATACAACTAAGGACATTTCACATATAGGAGAATCAGCTTTAGCATACAGCATACCTGCACGCACTCCAAGAAACAGATACAGTGTGTGCATTTATTGTATTTCTTCTTTTTTATCTCTCTCTATAATATTTTTACCCTTAACACTGGCATTTGATTATCATATACATAAGGATTAATACTATGAGCAGCACCTATAAAGCATTCTACCTCCCCTACAGCCCATTTATAAATCTATATACAGGACGTCTCGCTGTCTGCAGCAGCTGCATTCCAGTCTGCTGACCTTCAGAGCCCACACTAACACCACGAATTCTGTACACAGAAAGAGGGAGAACGAAAACTTGACACTTGAAAATTCTCTTTCATTCACCACTGAACAATTACAAGAGGCTTACGATGATACTGCACGGTAGCACTGAACAATGGCAGATACTTCATAAAGGTAAAGCTCTGAATCTCACAAATCCAAACACGAATGCAAATGAACTGAGTGAGGTTTCATAATCATTTGAAGATGACCAAGCAGAGGTAATCAGCAAAAATACTCTCCTGCTTTCTCCCTGCTTCCCCTGCACACAACCACGACTGAATAAATCTCTCCCATGCTCAAGTAAGTCCCTGATCCATGCAGATGCCAGCAGCTCCTGGATCCAACTGACCCTACAGACACACAAACACTGGCCCTAAAGCAAGGAAGAACCCCTAATGTGCTCTTAGGACCCATAATAAGGAATGCGTCAGCCAATTGTGAAGCCATTTTTTTAGCTATTATCTTTCAGGATCAGAATGAGTATTAGGTATGTACAAAAATGTGAGGCTAACAGTACAACCAGAGAACTGTCCAATAAAAGCCCAAACTGAAACCATCACGACCACGATTGTACAGCACAAATCTCTCCTGAATACTACTGAAAACATATGGAACATACGTGCTTTAAAATACTTGTTTTAGCAAAGTATTTCAGGATGGCTGACATAATGACAGCTCAAAACCATAGTTGTTCCAACATTCAGGCCCCTTTAATCCAAAGTTTCTGCTGGTGTATTTTTAATGAGGAACTCTTGAAACAACCCCACAGTACATGATGACAGCAGCAAGGATTTGCAACACTTTTCCAACTATGAGCAATGCTGGATGCACACCTCGTGATCTGGATGCATCTTCTCCCTCACATGCACATACAGACACATCAACATTCTCACAGTGAACTATAAATATTATTACAAAACCCACCAATATTATCTTTGTCCTTGCTGTAAAATGATTTTTGTGAAGCTCAATCCATCTATTTTAGTTAAAAACAAGCTATTTGGAAACTGTCAGTAAAACTACATCTGCAGCAAATTAAAAGCGACTCTAGCAAAGAACTTGCTTACAGATTGCTTTGACTGAAATTAGAATATAAAACCTTTACAGCTCAAGCTAACTGAATTAATTTACTAACCAAACCCAACTCTTTCATCAGCTAAAAGCATACCCAGTCAGTATAAAGCAGACAAATACATCAAGTTTTCTTCTCCAGGATGCCACAGGTCACATCTATGTGGAAGACAATGGTTTTGCATGGTACAGTTGGCAAATATGTTCCTGCCAGAAGGCTTCTAGCATTTTAGTGGATATAATGTGTGATGTCTCCCAATCCTTCTGGTCAGTGGAGTCTGATTTTGTGTCTTTTACTGAACTAAATTATTAAGTTGGCAGAAAATAAGTAAAAAAAGCAAACCAGCAACATGCTGCCAGGCATTTACTGTTCCTCTCCTTCCTTCAACACAATAAACACCACTGGAAGGATGGCATCTCAAATTGCTCAGACAAAAGAATGTGGGGAAGCTCCCACTGCAGGGTGCTGGGAGCATCTGAAGACACAGATGTATTCCCAGCTTATGGAGGGAAAATAAAGGGGCTGTAACTTAGACCTGGATCCAGACACAGTACTACAAACTAACATAAGCAACAAGCATTGTCACTAAGCCATTTGTGTTCCCATTCTGCTTTTCAGAGATGTGCAGCTCCTCAAGTCCCAGTTGAAAAGAAGGGTATCCACCACTTCTAAAATCAGACATCCAGGATGTAGTTTTGTCTCGCAAACATCCATTGGCCTTCACAACACTGACATGGAACAGCTTCTTTCTCAGAGCTGGAAGACTGTGGGAACCTTTACCAACAGCAAAGCATCAAGAACTGCTGCAGTTTAGAGATACGCAAAGCATGACACACTTACATGCATGTGAGTTTGCCAGGATCAGAGAATCCCAGGAACATGATTTAATTAGCTACAGGTAAGCAAGGAACTTTCATTTAATTTTGTAGAGGCTACACCTTGGTTTATGGAGAAAGAAATCCTCAGCATGATACGGAGAAAGTGAGTCTCCTTGTTAGCTGCTTTGGAGATACAGATGCTGAGGCAGAGAGCTGAGGACATCTTCCAAACCCTGTGGAGATGGTTTCATTTACCTGGATTACAAATCACATGTTCTTGTGTCTCAGACAAAGATCTATTCCCTATCGCTCAATGGGTAGAGAACAATACCAAGAAAAATATGAAACCACTGCATAAAATGGGATGCATAGTTCTTCACTTTCAATCTAATAATACGTGTTTAATCCTTCCTGCTATTCCATTGGTTTTTATTATTCACTCATTCGCAGCTCACAAAATTTGCTTCAATGTGTTATCTCCAACTCTCAATGCAATGTAATAACATGCAATAAAACACAGATGCCATACACTTGCATCTTCACTCCGTATCTTTCTGCTTCAACTGATAAGTCAGATACAAACATTTTTTTAATGTCTCTACATTGCTATGACTTGGATCACAGGTCAAATGTAACTTTTGCTTATCTGGTTTGAAATATTATTGTACCTTTCATATCAGACAACATTTATGGTTCATTTGAAAATAAAGATTAAACCTACTGTATCAGAGCAGTATGATTTACAGACACAGAAACAATTGCTTAAAATATCCACTAGAGGACAGTGCAATTCAATGTGGAAAAGGGATATGAAAATCCCCTTGGAAAGAGGAGCAGGGTTATTTTTCCTACTTAAAGCCAAACTATCTCATTTTACTTTATAAAAATGATGCAAAATATTATTTTGCCTCTTTGTGATGGGATTTTGAAAGTCTGAAGGTGATAAATTTAAGCAGGTTGAATCAACAAAAAGCAAAGCAAGAAAGCCTGCAGTGAGGTGAAGAAATACTGATACAATGCCATTTTGAATGGTTTATACCATCCTAAAATAGGTCATGGTTTAAAATTCACTACTTTATCCACAGGGTTTAAAATTCACCCTTCTGCCATAGCAGGAAAGGAGCTGTAATGGATCTCCAAAACAAAATTCAGGGCTTTTTTTTTATGTCTGGGGGGAACTGACAGGTAGGAAAAGCAGATTAAGGATTTTCTCCAGTGCTACTTTTTAGCCTGTATTCAAGAGGTTCCTGAGGAATGCAAGTCTCAGAGATCAAACACCCTGTTTCTTCTGTATCACTTGTTGTATGTTAAGCCCTCATCGAGAATAGCTGGCGAGATGGTGGCATCTGGCCTGCAGACCAGCCCAGCACTGGAGGAAGGCCTTTCAGAGATGCACCTCCTTTGGTGCCACACTAAGAGCACCAGATACCACAGCTTTGCAAAATCAGGCTTTGTGGCTCTAACTCCTGATGTGCTAAACCAGCCCACAGTCGTCAGTCCTTCCTGCTCACAGCAAATTCAGGATCTAGAACAGGATACAGCTTTATTGGCTTTTGCTTTTATTGGTCTGAAAAGGATTCAGTGACAATCCTCTGCTAATTGACCAGATTTGGGTTGCGGGGTTTTGTCGGGGCAAGAAAAACACGCAGGTAAGCAGGGTTCTGTAGCAGGGAGAGCTCTAGTGGCTTCTGATATCAAAGACAGCTCCAGAATGGACCACCAGGTACATCTCCATCTGAGGACTTTGTCTTACTCCTCTATAGTGCTGACATAAGAAAAAAATTAAGGGATCGGAGCTCATTAAATAACTGGTAGGAGATGAAATGAGAACTGGCAGATAGTGCACCACAGTATGGCACTGGAAACAGCCCCCAGAGACCTTCCTGTGCTCAGCTGCAAGAAGCAGCTGTTTTGGAAACAGAAATATTCCAATTGAAGGCACACAGCCTCCTTTAAGTTCCAGAATATGATGGCAGGCAGCAATGTGACCTCAGGAGCCTTCATTTCAATATTACTTCTCTGTGAGACAAGTCTTGCACTAAGCTGGTTTGGGAACAACACGCACTCTGCACACACTCAACCCTGGCACAAACACATTCATCATGTTAATGCCGTCATTCCCATGCGAATTCCCATGAAGATAAAAACAAAAGGCATAAAACCAGGGGGTGAGGGGTATGTCAATCATCATGAGTTTGCATTTCTGCTCAGGAGAACAAGAGAAAAATAATGCCTAATCTTTAAAACAGACTGTGGTCTTCTCCCACAGAGAGCTGGGAACTCACTTAATATGAAGATTTCATCTTCTGTTTATGGAGAGCACAGGAATGGAGGAGCTGGAATTTTCAGAAACTCCCCATGTTGAAAGATTCACACTGTAAGACTTCACGGCACCATAGTTACCCGGCATTTCTTTTTCCTGTCATCATGTGTTCAGCTCTGCACCTTGTTTTGGGTAAGGGACAGGCCCAACTACCACTTTTCAAATCATCATGGCAAGGGATTTATTTTCTGTAACCAATAGACATCAAAACCTATCTTTATTCCCTCTTTAGAAATAGCCTTAGAAATATAAATACTGTATTTACCTGGAGCATCAAAATACTAAGTGATTGTACTCATCATAAGGGATAAAACAGATGAAAACCAGTTATTCTTATGCTTTAGAGTGACTTGGGATCTTCCTATTTTGTCACCTGAGAAACATCTCTGACATGTATTCCCCATGCAGAAGAGAATGAAATGGTACAGAAGCTCCTATCTAGGTCATTTTGCTTTTTTTACAGAGACAATGGAAACTTTTAAAAAGGAATTCTCTACTTCAAGAAGCTTAATTAAAGTATAAAACTGCATTGTCATGGGTACTGAACTGCACATGCACATCTGAAAACTCCAAATAATTAAACCTCGTTCTTTTATGGTAACATTGTAGTAATCAAAAATGTGACTCGCTGTGCTCATTAGGTTCTGAATTACTGCCACATAAAAATCAGCTCACTATTAACACGTAAGCAAATCAAAACAGAAACAGTAAAATTGAGAAAGGTATGAAGAACAGTGACAAAGATACTGAACAAGCTTTGTATACAGGAAGATTAAATAACCTAGGACTTTCTATCTTAGAAGAAGAAAGCTGGAGGAGGATATATAGCAAAGACTGCAAGAAGCAACAGAAAAAAGGAAGAGGGTGCAATCATTTTATACCTGTAACAATACAGGTAATTTTGTTAGTTCTTACAATGCCAGAGATGATGAAAATACAAAAGGGACCCTTTTACTACTGTTTTTAAATACAGCATGTATTTATTGCATGGAACTCATTGCCAAAGGATATTGTTTATGTCAAAAGCTTACATGACTTAAGAATATACAGTAACAAATTAATGGAAGGAAAGCCTCTCAAGACTTGTAAATACAAGGATATCAAAGATTACTAGACAGCAGAGGGGTACATCAGGGAAGTACCCTCACATAGTTGTCTTCTTCTTGTGTTCTTCTCTAGGAACCTGCTTTTGGCTACTACTGGAGAAAAAAGATCATATCCAGACAGATCCAAATCTTACTCAATGCAGTTATATTCTTCTATTAAAACAAAATGCATACCTGTAATTTCTTAATTACATCTGTGCACACTCCTCCTCCCATCCAAATTAAATTACTGGAGTCATATATTATATTATTATAAATACTATTAATATAAATATATATTATTATAAATATGCTGGAGTCATATATTTTTCTGACAGTTTCAATGATTACAATACTGTCTAATCTCTGCAGTTACCACTTAATATCATCAAGTGCGTGGCACCAGACAAGCAATCAGAATGGATGATTGATTACTTCTCTTTTCATTCTAGTGCAATTAATTCCTTGCCCTTTCCTGTCCTTTCAAGGATAGGAGCCCAGTCAGAAGATGGGAACTGAAACTCATGCCTATGACTTCGTCCACAACGGGTAACAAGTTTAAGAACAGTTTACGTATACTCTCTTCCTCCTGCTCCATCCAGCCTATTCATTAAGCAAGCAGTGCTGAATCAGAGGGAGAAGAGCTAGTTCCCTGGGATGTACCACGTCCTACATAGAAGACCGCATAAGCAGAAATTAGGACATTTTCCTCCTACCTTGCTAAATTCAGGCTGCAGCATTCCTGAGCAGCAGAAGGAGATGTGGGGCAGAGTACTCAGATTCCTTCCCAGTCTGCACCAGCAACAGGTGACCACCAGGACTTGCTACCACCTAAACACTAATGAGAACTTTTGTTCCAGACACATCTCTTCCAAAGACTGGCTGCTCTGACATTATATATTAAAGGTATTCAGCTCAGAACAGGACTGTTGAAAGATGGATAACGATCTTTATCTTCCGCAAGGTTTATATAAAGTAATTTAAACTAAGAGAGAGTGACAGTTTAAAAATTAATGTCTAGTAATAACATCCCCGCAAACAGAATGCTAAGAACTGTATTATTGAAAACAGAATGACTCAGGAGCTGACAAAGTGGTTCTACACACTTTTTGGATAGTCTTGCTATATCCAAAGGCCTAAAATGCAACTGAACATCCTTTAGTTATAACAAGGAAGAAAAAGATTGGCCTCTCTGACAAGTACAAATCACTGTATCACTTTACTCCTCCTAATAATTTAACCTGCCATCTCCACTCGCAGTAAACTTTTTCCACCTATTTTCTGCATTAAAAAAAAAAGGAAATCACCTCCAGAGAAATAATTACTCAATAATGATGTCCCAACCACTTTTCACAAATTTATCAAAGCATCTTGTAATAAAACCAGAGCTGAATGTTTTTACGACAACCCCAAAATGATACAACCAGTAAATCTAAACTGTGAAAGAAGTTATAGAGCTACATTAAGAAACAGATGAAGTGAGCATAAAGTAATTGTAGATAAGGTAGCATAAACGAACTTTAGATTAATTAAGGTTGAGATGCTCAAGGCTGCCATTGAGAGTCATACATATTAAAATTAACAGGAGACATGTAAATCACAGCCGGCTTCTTATATATCAACCCAGTTCTGTATAGAGCAGCACATGGAATTGTAGGTGTCTCCATTAACTATATTCCCTTGCTTCACAAATGATACTACAGTATTGTCAAGGAAAATATGTATCTCAAAAAATGGCTCTCCTGGATACCTGTTAGCTCCAGTAAGAGTTAGAAAAATCTTATGAGGATCTGAAACACATTAAAGAGCAAAACATGTCAGAGTGAGACTCAAATGTATGCAGCCATAACACTTGAAATTAAGCATGATGAAAACAAATCGCCCGCAGATACTCAGTTATAAAACCAACCATCAATCACAGCCAAAAGCTGTCACTCCAGTAGCAAACTTTCTCTCAATTCAAATTTTCTGCAGTGATCAATACAGTATTACACTGGCAACTTAACAGCAGTTCCTTGGTGTAGGAATCCAAAGACACAAATAAAGAGCCAACTCCGAACCAAAAACTATTTCAGAACGTTACTACAGCGCAAAACTCAATCACAATATTTAATGCTAAGCAAACAGCTAAATCCAGCAGTGTCTAATACCTTTTGATCTCAAAAATCAGATAAGCAAGTATAGCTGAAGCAGATGATGCATTCTGCAATTTGCTAGTATAGAAGTGAAGCTAGAGGTTCATATCTTCTTGTGGCTTCTTTATTTTTTCACTGCTGGATGATCCACAGAAAGGAACAATTCCTGTTGTCAGAATTTATTTCATCACCTGAGAAACACATCTTGTTCTTCGACAGAATACTGAGAACCAACCATGATCTGGGCTAAGCTGCAAGAGTAAAAGCGAGTTTGAAGTCTGTATTTCAAAATAAAACAATACAAATGGTTATAAGCAAGGAAATTAATGCAGGCAGAAACAGTTTAATGCATGTATTGCATTTGGTTTTTGTTAATTACTTTTTAAGTACTTATGCACAGTAGTAGCTAAAGAGAATTTGAAACAGAGATCACATAAAAGCATTTCCAAGTGAGTGTTTCACGCTGAGCTACAGTCTGCCATAACAGTGCTCATCAGTCAGGAAAGCCTTGCCTTTGGTTTCAATGCCTTCAATGGCCCACTAGAATCTCAATCATAGAACAGTTTGGGTTGGAAGGGACCTTAAAACTCATCCAGTTGCAACCCCTGCCTTGGGCAGGGATACCTTCCACTAGTGCAGTTTGCTCCAAGCCCCGTCCAGCCTGACCTTGAACACTGCCAGGGATGGGGCAGCCACAGCTTCTCTGTGCACCCTGTCCCAGCACCTCAGCACTCTCACAGGGAAGAATTTCTTAAGATCCAATCTAAATCTACTCTCTGTCTGTTTAAAGACATTCCCTCTTGTCCTATCACTACAGGTTCTTGTAAAAACCCCTTTTGAGCTTTCTTGTAGTATCCTTCAGTACTGGGAGGCTGCTCTAAAGTCTTCCTGAAGACTTCTCCAGGTTGAACAAGCTCAGCTCTCTCAGCTTGTCTACACAGGAGAGATGCTTCAGCCCTCTGATCATTTTTGTGTCTTCCTCTGGACTCGCTCCACTAGGTCCATGTCATTCCTACCTGCTCTTTTCAAGCATTATCAAGGTAGGTTCCCACCTAGATTCTGTTCTGCCAGTTGATGGCAGCCACAAGTTAAACCTGAACAGTCATCTTAATGTATTTTGTCATGTCTGAAAGAAGCTTTCCATGAAGATTCCCCTGTGACACGCTTTTAGTTGTGACATCTACAACCTCCCAAAAGCCCTCACAGGCTGACAAAGACAAGACTCTTGGCAATCTGAAACCACTGTGATTATAGCTCATATTCTTCATTTTCCATCTTGGACCGTATTGGATCCTGAGGTCACAGGTTCCTGTAATGGCTTTAATCCAATTAAAGCATGAGTGGAAGCAGAGAGGAGCAACACCCTGTGTTTTCACCTACTGTGACTTAGCTGTAATGCAAAGTCATATCCTCGAACTGTCAGGTCTCTCTGAATTAGAGACCTGGGTTTTATGCTGCATTGATATACCGTCTGGCACAGTGAGTTCTTGCCCATCAAGAGCCAGTACAAAAGGAGTAACCACAACAGCAATAACACTGTTCTGTAACTGCAATTAACCTATTCCAGCAGCTGCAAAATAAGTGTTTCCACTGTGAACTAATATACTGGCCCTGAAAGCAAATCCACATGCGCTTCAAGCTATTGCCTTTTAATTGACTGTAGTTGCCCTTTTAGTGCTACCATTCACCTCCACACGAAAGCACTTCAAACACATGCAGGCACTTGCATCCTCCCCGCAGAGATGCATGGCTATATTCTCACCAGTGCTGGCTTGTAATAGAGACAGATGACAGCTCTGGGAAGCAAGCAGATGACACATGAAAGTATGCTCACAAGACCTTATCCACATCCTTTGCAAGGGATGGGAAGTCAGGGGTTCTCAGTGGTGTTTGCAAAAGTGACAATGGACAAACTGAACACCTTTGGAAGAAGTCCCTGTTGCAAAAGGCCTGTTTTATTTACACGGAAAACATCACAAATATTCACATTTCTGGGAGATACCGGTCCACAGTCATCTACCACATTTGGTCTTTAGGGCACCATCACATAGCTGAAGATCTTTAATGAAGAATGGTTTCTTGGATTTATTATCTGATTTGATGAAGCCTTCTACCAATTATGTATGGCCACACACTAAAAAAATCAAGCTGAGTCCTTTTCAAAAGCCAGGGTACCCTGCAGCACTCTCAATAGCTCTCACCTTGGTGACACCTTTGAGTGTTTACAAAGAGCAAATGAAATGCCTCTGGTTTACTTCTCCCTAATTAAAACATTTTAAAAGAATTTAATTACAATTTGCCAAACTACACAAATGTAAAGATCTTTCCCACAGAGAATTAGTGATGAATTGAATGATTTTTCTTTTTTAATCAAACTGTTGGCAAGCAGTGTGGGTTTCCTGTTTGTAAACAACCATACGAATGCTAAACATATTTATTCACAACTTGACATGAAATACAGCTCTGTAATTAATCATTTCCCTATCTAATTCAGGCTAAATAAAACCCCCAAACTTGTACCCCTTTTTTATTATGAAACAGTCAGTTACACAGAAATGAATAATTATCTGAATTATCAACTATCTACAGATGTGCGGCTCTTTTCAGCCCAGACAATGGCATACCCGTGCTGCATGCTGGTAATCTTGCACACATTCACTTCTTCTTTGTTTTAAGTGAGAAAATCTCCTTACATATTAAATAAGCTCAATCATGAGCTATTAAAACTATTGTTTCAGGTTATCTATTAATTGCAGGCTTCCCCGTCTATATTCAAGTGAAAAGATGCCAGCCCTCTTATTAATGGAAAAATGCTTCCATGAGTGTATGAAATGTTAAAGGCCAGGGGTTAAGACTAACTCTGTAAAAATAAGGTAACTCTTAAGCTGTGAAAAGCTGTCACTGGAATTAACTGCTTCGAATCCTGTCCTATTTTGAAAACATAAAGCCTGAGTTTCAGATATATAAACAAATACTCATTAGAGGTTATTTAGTTCCAAAGGCTTAAATAATTTGCAAGAATAGTTTCCTTTTCATATCGACAGATGTTTAGATGTGAAAGACTGTGTGATTACACTTCCTGTAAAACCTTATTTTCATTTGAAATGAAACAATTTGGAGTCAATAGGAAGACAGAGAAAACTATGCTGCTTATATTAAAAGATTAAATTCTTTGCAGGAATGTTGTATTAATCCAAAATAGACCAGAAATGTAATCTCCTGCTTGAATATGATTTTGCTATAATGGCAGCATTTGTATGCTTTTTTTCTCCACTTAAATGGGAAAAGTATATTTACAAGATCTTTACAAGCTCATTACATCCACACAGAACAAAATTAATATGCAGGCATATTGCCCAAGTGACATCTCTGACAGACAAAAAGACTTCAGCTGGTAAAATAGCCAAACAAAAACTACAACACATACAATTAAGGACATAAAAGATGTGCCAAGGCCTAGACTTGATAGCATGATACCACTTCTCTCTAAGTTTTTCATTATAGTGAACTAACAAAACACTGCATTTCTTACAGACTTAAGATTGCTCCAGAAGTCTAATACAGGAACTTAAAAATCAACAACTTTGTTTAGATACCTCAAACTCACAGTATTGCAAACTAGGTTCCTTTGGTGTGATGCAAAGAGGAATGGGAAAGGAGGGGAAACAAATTAACTTTATAATCCATGAAGTCAACTGAGTGATTCTTGAGCAACAACAGATAATATGGTCCTTATCAAAGCTTCACTTTGCTGTTTGTCTTCAGTGCCTGCAGCTGCAGATATACTCACACTCCTTTGCCAGCTGCAGTCTGGCAAACTATTTTGAATTAGTCCCTCCACTTGAGCCTATGAATTTAATTCCTTCCACAAATGGCTGGGCAATGTTTCAGAACTCTGCTTCAAGACATGCAAAAAGTCCCATTTTATAGCTAACAGAAAAACAACAGGTTGTTCCCTGGTACTTGCTGGAATGCTGATACTCTGCAGAATTAAGCACAACCTGGATGGACAATTTAAGATGTATCAGAAGTATCAAGAAAATATCTGCCCTACAAACTTCTGTACAGTTCTAATTTTGATCCAAATTAGAAGTATACCTACATCTCCATGGACTTTTATTAAGTAGTGTCCCCCCCAAATTTCTTTGGTTTTAAATCTGTTCCACTGACTATAATTCCTTCTCACTGCAAATGCTTGAAACGAAGTAAAAATTGCTGTCCATATCAATGAAGAAAAATACTCTTCTTTTTAGAGTTACAAACTCTCTTGTTTGTTCCAAAACCAAAACACTACTGAACCTGCATAAAGAACATACACTTAAATAACTACCCAACAAATTACAGCCATGGTAAATGGTACAGTGATTACTCTATCACTCCATTTGGGATTATTCTGATGACACTGAATTAAACAGATTGCTCACAAAATCCTCTATGAGCACATGATCAAAACTACTTCAGAAATGCAATAATTACCAATCGCAACCCTGGGCAACACATTCCTACAGATAAAACTGATGCAGATAAGAAGGAAAAGTGTGATAGGTCCTTGTTGAAACAACCGGTACATTTCTCTCATAAATACTCAAATATTTTACAGTCTCTGTTTCTTGATTTTTCAACTAGCTGGCTGCAAATCCCAAATATTTGGTTAACAATTTATCAAGAGGCTTTGGAATAGAGAATTAAAGAATGAACTGTATCAGCAAGCTATGGCTACTCATGTGTTATAATTAAAATACACAAGCATTCGTAATGGTTCCTTTGCAAAAGATCATCAGAGTGGTAACTTGATGTGGAAGAAAAAGCACTGTCATGGATTAAGAACAACACAGGTTGGGTTCAGAAAGCAAAATGCAGAATGAAAGCATCGGTGTTTACTTTGGCAGGTATCTAGCAGTGAATGTCTCAAGTTTTCATTTAGAAGACATACAAATTCCTTAGGAAGGTGAGGAGTCATACAGCCAGTGGTCCTAAGATAGCAAATTAACTGACTACAGTAGACAAGAATTGGAAGGAACAGTAATACAGCAATACTGGAATGATCCAATTTAGCAGCTTCTGTACTCTTTCATCTGTGAATGTGTTCCCCTGCTCGAGTAGAACAGGAAGATTATTGTGCAAGGCAGTGGTTTATTAATCCTGTCAGAAAACCAACACCTGCTCAAGGTTCAAATAATCAAGTTTGGATAACAAAGCACCTAAACACATGTGCAAAATTCTTCACTTTCAGGATGTTTTCAAATATCCAATGAAGCACAGATTAGGAAAAACCTCATGCAGAACTGCTCTGCAATGGATTCAAATGTAAACAGGGCTGGCATTTCACAAAGCAATCAACACAGCTACACTTGTGTTTCGTTAATGTATTTGCTTGTTCAGAAGGAACAAGTCTTTTATAGTCACCACTATCAGAAGTACAAAGAATATAGACAACAATTTAAAATAAGTCATTGCTATTGAAAGTATCTTCTCAAATCAACCTTTACAAACCACCACTCCAAGCACACGGATTTTATCACTGAAAAGCAATACAATATATCGGTAAATTTAAAAAGTAACAGATTTCAGAAATTGGAATGATATGTTTTTCATCTTTGGTTTGCAATTGCCTCTTACATAACCCTCTATAATCAGTTATCTGTTAAAGGTTACTGTTTCAGATACAGTAACTAGCAGAGATGATAATTCTGATCCAAATTGGTAATGCCTGTGCTTGTGTCCTGTGTTTATTGATTCTGCATTCTTTTCCTAGAAGGACTGGCTACTTGGGATACAGAAAGCTCACTCCATTGGTGTTCCAAAGGAGGCTTATTCACCAGCATCCTTTAACACAAATTGCCAAGGCAAGACCAAGGACATGACATACCACTGTCACCAGGATGTTTGTATTCCTAGTCTAAATAGTTATGCCCCAAACTGGCTGATGTTCTTTGCACTTATGCCACAATATCATTTCCAACCCAAACCACTCTGTGATCATCTGAGTTATTTTCTGGCCTGGACTTCAAGTTCCCATAAAATTTCCCTTCCTGTAGAACAACTATGTTCCAGTTAATCACCATCACATAGCCTGCCTCTATTATTACCTGCTAGGCTTTGATTACTAGGACCTCAGCAAATCCAGTATCACTGATTTCCTCTTATGGCTGCAGCTGTGATGATGACTTCTAGAAAACACTGGAACTGGCAGAAAATACTAAAGTAGTTCTACACTGAGAGCTTGCTGCTTTCCTTTAGGTGTAAAATTCATGCATGAGTTACAAAGCTGCTTTCCAAGTAAGTTTTCACTCTCTGGGCTTTGAAATCAAACCCCAGCAAGCTCTTGCAAGTTCCATCTGTCCTAACTCTTGAAATTGCAAACTTCCTTTATGACTGACATTTATCATTTGATGAATGAATTCCATAAATCCATCTAATGGTACAGCTGTGAACGTTCCCAGGTAGTAACAGTTCATGTGAAGGTAGCACCAAAATTATTTCAAATGTTATGCAGCAAAACAACTAAGAACCTTATTGTCAACTCACAGAATCAGACAAGTGCCTTTGTCAGGACCTGTATTTTGCTACAACCACTGGTTGTAGTATAGGAAGGACAAACACTTTGAAGACACAGAATTCTGCAAAAATTAATCTGTTTTAAAACTAATTTTATATTTATATCTATAAAACGTGTTACATACTGCTGAATGTGAATGCCACCAGGCTGTTTGGATTCTCAGTTCGCTTACTGGTTATTTTCAGACCTTCACTTGGATAGCATGCACTTATAAGCACTCTTCTAAAAGCATGCTGATCCACCAGTATGTCAAAAAATATGCAGTAACACAGCTGAATACTGCGCACAACTGCAAATGTTAAGACTCACATACAAAACCTCAAAGAAACAAGAATCACCTTATTGATTTGTGGATAGATCCTTTGGTTTTCTAACTGCGAAAAAGCTACAGGTAGCAGTTTCTTTCAGTATAACATGATGCTGAAGTTGTCGCCTGTTTCTTATTAATTTTTCATTTCTACATGAAAAAAGTCTTTTCTGGGAGCACTCAGTGGCAGTACAAATCTGTTTCATTCACTTTTCAACACCAGACACGTATTTATTCTTAAGTTTTCAATTTCATTGCATGGCTTGCTATGCAACTTGCACACATCAACCATAGCAGCAGACAGCTTTTCACCAAAAACTTGTAATTTGACATATACCTTGTCTTGCCTTAGGCTTCAATTGATTAATTCATCTTTCACTTGTGCTAAAGTCTTCCATTTAAAATGTTGTAGTAAGAAGCAGATTTTACAAACTGAACCAGAAAGAGGACTTTCAGCATCTTCTTCATCCCACTTTCAAACTTGATGTTCTGCACAGCCATTAAGGAAGTCTTTAACTTAATTTTGCTGTTTATATTCACATGAAGTTTCTGTTTTTCAGGCATTCCTTCCTGTGTGAAATACAAGGACTAAAGAGCAAGGTTGTCTCAGTCATTTCTCCTCTTAAGAGTTCAGTTGAATTCTGTCATTCTCAGGCTTTTGGGAAGAAAATGGAGTTGGAGAAAGTGTTACTCAGGATCTCAAAAATTCACTTGAATTAAGAAACTCAACCTATTACACTACTGAATGGAAGATTACAGAGTAATATAAAGTTTAAAAAATGAAGAAAAATTCTCAAGTAGTTATGTCTGTATGCTCTAGAAATGCAGACACCAAGCGACATAAACACAAGCTTCTGCAAAATATAAAGTTAATACCCATGAAGCAATCGTTTTCTCTGCAAGGCCTGAGCATCCTGTCTTGCTTTCCCTAAGCATTCTTAATGAATGAGTATGTATTAACTGGAGCACATGGCAGGTAATTCCTGGGCTGAGACAAGGAGAAAAAGGGCCATGCAGCTTCTACCTCATCTGGAGCTTCCCAGAAATCATAGGGAATCTTCCACTGCCTTAAATGAAAGCAAAGGCTAGCCCACTTTTTGGCAGCGGAAACACGCCTAATAGCAAAAGACACCCCTTCCAAAGATTCTGCTGGCCTTCAGTAGTCCTAGAAAGCTGGAGACACAGTCCCATAGGTGGCACCTAATATAAAGGAACACATTTCAGTGACCATTTTTGCAAAATGTAGTAGTTAATAAGTCAAGAGTAATTTAGGGTACTGAGACTAAGAGAGTGACATAGCATCATCCTAATGAACACTAAACACAGCAGCAACCTAGAAACACAAAACCCAAATGACTGATAATCAGTGTATCCATCAGCTGCTCCCTTGACAGCTCATTGTGATGGCAGGACAGAAGAGGAGAGGAGAGCAGAGCAGTTCAACCTAGAAAATAAACTAAGCATTACAGAAAGCTGAATGGAGCAAAAGATGAAGAAAAAAACCCAATATTTTTTCTGTGTGTTTATTCAGTTTTGTAATGTAAGCCCAGGTGTTGTAACTGCAATGATGAGCTGATTTTTACCTGACATTACCCACTGAATAGCACAAGGTGTGGTAAAGATGCAAAGTACTCCTCATGTGATAAACTTTGTACAAAAAGCACATAAAAGCAGTGCGGTTTGGAGGTCGCTAGGAACACCTATTTCCAGTCAACACTGAGCATCTGCTGTTCCAGGAGACACTGTTCTCTCTCACAGCTGAAGGCCAGAAATGGAGAACAGAAGCAGTACTACCAGCTTGATTTTCTGTTGTGTTTGAGACACACAGAAGACCACTTCTACAGCTTTACATAGACAAAGCAAACCTGACTAGCAGAAAATAAGATGTTACACCATGCTATTCTGCAAAGAATTGCAGAGAAAGCCACCACTGAACACTGAAGACAAGGAAAGGTATATCCCTTGACAGGGAAATAAGACAAAAGCATGTAATTACCGCATGCCTAAACAGGGAATGGTGCTGCAGAACAAAGGATGTTTAATGGCAGCTGCAATGTCTCATTTAAACATGAAAACAATGTTAGAAGCATCATTACATGGCCTGTTCTCTAACCACGCAGCTGTACCTTACATTCACATTTCTAAAACTGTATTTATCCTGATGTTAATGGACTTTACAGCCTGAATTAGCAAATAAAAAAAGCCCAACCAGAGCAGTGGAAATTTAAAACTATCATTAATGCTAGAAATTAATAATATTAGTGACTGTTCACCTAAGCAGGCCATACAATAGAAAGGCTAGCCACTAGACCATTCGAACTGTGCATTTATAAGTCTGCATGATCCCTCCTCTCTCCCCCTCCTCAAATATTTATTTTCTAATAGCAATAATGACCTCAGTATTCGAGGCAGCCTTCAAAGATTAATGACCAGTGGAGGTTAATGGTCCTCAGCTATTCTTCAAGCCATCAACTCCTCCCAGCCAGTCATTAATCCCCAAGAAATACCTTAATGCTTCACTTATTACTGCTTAAGCATCAAGCCTGTAAATTTTCAGGGCATTAAATCTCAAAAAGTATCCTTTTTCACTTCATAGGCCACTATTTCAACAAAGCAGACAGATGAGATGAAAGTGACTTCGTTTTATAGGGATTCTCCTCAGCTTTACAGAACAGCATTTATTTGTGTTTATTTGCATTTATTTGGTTTGCACACTAACAAATAACATTTCCTTTCTTGTCAATTCAGTAAATTTCCTGACAAAATGCTGATATCAAACCTTCTTCAGCCAGCATGTCAGCAGGAAAAAAGCCTTAATGAGAACAGCTTTATTAGTTTCTGCTGCAGGAAAAACAACAACAGAGGAACTACTAACACTCCACATTTCTGCTGAGTATGTCATTGATCTTTGATGCCCATCTAAATACATCCACATGCACTCTGCCCTCAACTTGGCACCAGGAGGCCACATCAGAGGATGTGGCATTGCACAACTCAAGGCCACNAAAAAGCCTTAATGAGAACAGCTTTATTAGTTTCTGCTGCAGGAAAAACAACAACAGAGGAACTACTAACACTCCACATTTCTGCTGAGTATGTCATTGATCTTTGATGCCCATCTAAATACATCCACATGCACTCTGCCCTCAACTTGGCACCAGGAGGCCACATCAGGAGGCCACACAACCTGGTTTCTAACACAGGTTCTGCCACTGACTGTTGGGTAATCTCAAGAAAGTACTGTCATCTCCAGAGATCTATTTCTTTCCGTGCACTACCTGTTTAGGTTAAACACCTTAAGGAAATCCTGCTCTACTGCAGGATGCTGACTTAGGGACCTTGATTTCAGCCCAAGTTTCTATTCTGTACTCCAACATAAGCAATTACAAGAAGTCTCTTCCAAGGGCCTGTTAAGCTCAATATTCATCTGGACATGATTTTGTACACCAAAGTGGTATAGCAGGCAAAATTACCTATCCTCCTAACTATTTATGAGTCTTCTGGAAAGTTGTGATACATAATAAAGTACTTGTTTCACTGTCTCTGGATGTCAAAAGAATAAACCGGCAAAAAAGGCAAAAAAATAAAGTCTTTATTCAAATAGTGACATCATCAATCAAATTTAAGCTTTATCCACTCAGAAGGTCAATGTGTCTAATTTAGACTGTACCTGATCAAGGCAGCCTATCAATCATTTAAAGGGCAGCTTTTTTTTTTGCCTTTTTCTTTCCCTTTCTCTTATTCTTTTCAATACACATCAAGTTTTACATTCTTATTGTCATACTCCGGCTACTAAGACCTGCTTTACATAGCATTCACAAACTGAATTACCTGACATTCAAAAGAGAAATTCTTTGTAGGCTTCATTGTCGCAGATATGACAAACAAAGCAAGATTTCATTACTCCTCGATCATTTTCTTTGAGGAAAACACCAACAACAGATTCAGGACAAATGTTGACAGTACATTTAGAAAGAAGAGACATAATATCAGACTATTATCATATTCATTTATATTGGCACCCAACCAGCATTAGTTGTGAAGGCAACAGGACTAGCTGTCAAACATGTGCAAACTGACAAGCTATTAGAATGCCACCTGGATATATTCAATTAGAGAATTTACTTCAGCACTGAAAAAGCTTGTTTTTAAGACAAGGCAGAAACATGGTATGTGTTGACCAGGAAAAAAACAATAGAAAATTAATATGCATAGATAAAACCTTATCTCTTCCTCTCTGCAATAAAAGCTACAAAGATATTAACTCCAAAATAGAAGCTCTATATTAGGTAATGTCCAAAATGAGTCAAAGGAAAACAACAGGGAGGTTTTGACTGCTCTGTCCCTGGCAGTGTTCAAGGACAGGTTGCATGAAGCCTTGTGTGGCGTGGCTTAGTGTGAAGTGTCCCTGCTTATGGCAGGGGGGTTGGAACTGGATGATCTTCAGGTCCTTTCCAACCCTAACTATTCTATGATTCTATGAACACAAGTAAGTCTAAACCTGACAAGGTCTTTCACCTTCTAGAAGCCATTTAGGGACCTTAATCTTGAGTCCCTCCAGCCTTTGACGATGACTTTTCTCCTAGGTATCAAATAAATCAGGTTCTCAATTTCAATCCGGGTTTAACAACTCTAAAGACAACAGAACCTAAGACCCACAACCCAAATCTGGAACAGCAGGCAACCCCCAACCAGACACAACTTGGCATTAAATGACGCTGTGCCTTGTTTCCTCACTAATCTTTCAGAGTAATACTTGTTGCCTCCACCAGCAAGGTGTGGGACTGTGGAGGTGCACTTGGTCACCACTTCCTACTGGGGAGGGGAATAAAGCTCTGTATTTGGAAGTGCCTGTGCAAACCAGGGTGCAGGGCTGAAAGGAGGAATGAGACGTTAGAAATACAGGTTCCTACATGGAAAAGGATCAAGATGCAGAGGAAGAGGAAGGAACTTTAGAGGCAATTCCTGCAGAAGTCTGAACTTTCTGAGAACATATTTAAAGTCACATCCTGTTACTGGATGAAAATCTGGCATTATGCCACAGTCTCTAAAAACAGCATCTACCACCTGCCATCTTCTGTGCATGCAGCAGGACCCCTGATTAACATACAAAGAGAAACCTATGAGGAGTTCAGCTGCTCTCCTGACAGGCCATGCAGTATCTTCCCTTTCTTAGCCAATTTCCTTTTAGAGTTTTCCAAAGTTATGGCTTCCATTTTTTTTTTTTTTTTTTTTTT